>VMBQ01003770.1:73769-95178 GCA_007657795.1 Dreissena rostriformis | reverse complement strand
TTGTCCGGGCCATAGCTATGTTGTTCATTGTGAGGCTTTGAAATCAATTGGCACATTTGTTCACCATCATTGGACGGTGTGTCGCGCGAAAGAATTACGTCAATATCTCAAAGGTCAAGGTCACACATGAGTTCAAAGGTAAAAAATAGCCATAGTTGAGCTTGTCCAGGCCATTACTATGTTGTTCATTGTGGGATTTTGAAATCAATTGGCACATTTGTTAACCATTATTGGACAGTGTGTTGCGCGATAAAATTACGTGGATATCTCCAAGGTCAAGGTCACACTTTGAGTTCAAAGGTAAAAAATGGCCATAAATAAGCTTGTCTGGGCCATAACTATGTCATTCATTGTGAGATTTTAATATTACTCTCCACATTAATTTTGTTCACAGGCATTGGATGGCGTATCATGCCAAATAATTCAAGATTTCAAAGGTCAAAATGGCCATAAATGATAATGGCATAATAATTCCTAAAAATTGCCATAAATAAGCTTCTCTTGTTTTGTGAGACAGCATGCAAAATATTCTGTGTCAATGCAGCATGTGGGGGTATACGTCACGTCAGTGACAAAGCTCAAGTTAAAATTGTCCTAAAGCATGCCACAATAAAGAATGTCAGTCACTAGAACTGTTGCGTATTCTCCACCATGTTGGGGTTTAGCTATGTCTTATGTTATAAATAACAAAACTCGTGTTACATACAGTTAATTATTTTCTTTTCTTTCTTCAAATAATTTCAAACCACGCTAGTTGTTTTCAGTTCAATCGAATCCCCTTATTGTACAGTGGTAAAACCGGTTATTAATAAAGGTTACACGCAACTATACTTGTAGGTGTATTCATACATACAACAATTGTTCTAAAATTGTGTTTGTTTGTAGCTACCAAGCAAACCTAGCTAGGGTTTGCATTTGGAATCATTTGGATCATCAGGTCATTGTCACTGTTACTTAAAATAAAAACTATTTTCCACTCAATAACTTGAGTTTGGATCTAGGTTTTGTGCGGAAATTTCTTGTTTAGGTACCTTACATGCAGATGTAGCTTTGGATTTGAAATTATTTAAATGAATATCTTAAATGTTGAAAACCTTGTTTCGTGGAGTTGCCATGTGTCTTATAAATATTATTCCAGTTCAATTCTGTTTCTTCTCAGAATCACTTTTTGTCCTATAAATGTGACATGATCTCTGTATGCCTCTTGTATTTTCTCCTGGATGCCTTTTGTCAGCCATCACTGACAGCACTGTAATAAAAACTTTTCTGCATCACTTAACAAGTGCTACGTTTGACGGAAAACCAATCTCAATAAAGCTGGGATTCCATAATGTAAATTAAAGATGGCTTTATCCTCAAGAAAAGTTATCCAAGTATAAGGAAATAAATGGTACATTTATAAGTATAGTCATATTGAAAAGTATTTTTCCTATGATAAATGAGTTCAAAATGAGTTTAGATTTATTGAATCTATTTTTTTAAATTTACAAAATCTTGGATTTATAAAGCATTGTATTTTAAACTTTTTTGTAGAACTGAAAAAACAACAACAGGTTATCATACTTATAATTTTATTAATTTGATAAGCATTGTTTTAAATAAGATATGAAGTATACCGTGTTTTAATTTTTCATGCTTTCTTTCAAAGCTCCTCACACAAAGACCAAAGCAAACATGATTGTTTTTTATATTATTATCATTTTGACTTATTCCAAATTTTTAAGTTTTGTTAGTGAATACATTATATGACATTTAAAAAAGAGAAAATCTATTAACAAGTCCCATAACATTTTTTCTTTAAATAATAGTGATGGTGTTTTTGGCAAAGTTCTGAACAAATTTATCAAAGCAAAGCCACATAGAAAGATGCTAAACAATCTGGCTTTCTGTTGCAGTATTATGACAACCTAAACAATTTAGTTTTATGACACATCAACATTTATAGCAAAGGTTCATTTGACTTATGGTTTTCAATATCTATTGAAATCATTGGGGCTAAATTATCTGTTAAATATCAGACAGTTGTTATCGATTGTTTGTCATGACAGGTGCATAATAAAATTATATGAACAGTGTCATGCGAAAATGGGTCTTATTCTATATGTTACGCGTAGCTGCAGACCCCGCAGCCTTGTCAGGAGCTACCATGTCTGCTAATTAAACAACAAAACCTTGCATGACTTTATATGGAACAACAAAGCTCCTGACCAGACTGCATGATTGGCATAAGTCACATTTTCACATGAGGCGTCTCATATATCTATAGGAAATACATGACTTTAAATGATTTTATACAAGATGCATTGACAGAAGTCCATCACGAGGTATCATCAGAATGAAAGTTTTATCTATTCTAGACCAGCTATTGAGCCAAGTGACAGCAGAATTGAAATATTGCTGTCAGTTCTAGTGTCCTGTTGTGGTTTAGAATCTCAGGGTGGGGNGGGGGGGGAAATGTCTGTTTTGGCGGGAAAGAAGTTTTTCATGCCCCGGCCATGATAATGGAGGAAGGGCATTTAGAGTACCTGTCCGTGTGTGTGTGTGCATGTGTTTATTTGTATGTGTGGGACATTTTGTTTCTGGCTCATATAACCTTGTCATGCATTATTCGATTTTGAAAGAAATAAGCACAAATGATCATCATTTCAAGACTACATGCCTATAGTGCCTAGTGCCAATTGTGTTGCTAGCTTCAAGGTCAAGGACACAGTGGAAACTTGAAGTTTTCGCAAATTAATTATAAATTATGTACATAGTGAAAGTAAATGTTCCGGCTCATAACTGTGATGTGTAATATGGAATTTTGAAATAAATTTGTGCAAATGACCATCATATCAAGAAAATGTTCATGTGCACAATTCTTGGCGCTCACTTCAAGGTCAAGGTCAAAGTTGACACTTTACATTTTTGCAGTTTCCTTATAGGGATGTAGTGAAAGTACATGTTCGTGTCCAGCACATAGCATTTTCATTGTTTTGCACGATGGGATTTCAAAATGAATCGGTACAAATGATCATCATATCAAGAGGACTTGTAGCATGTAACAAACATGTCGGTCGATTTAAGGTCAAAGTCACAGTGGATTCTCGGAGTTTGTGCTTAGTACTTATAAATGGTAATGGTGATAGTACATGTTCATGTCCCAGTCAGTTTTGTTGCTTTATAGTGCTTAAATTAATGAACATTTGTCATCATTTTAAGACGACATTTTGTATGCATCAACTATGAAGCTTGCTGTTAAGGTCAGTATTACAATTGTGAAACAGGCTCCTTTATGAACACTGTCAGTACAATTTACCTATTTCTTAATCCTTACTTTGCAAATGATCCCTTCATTAAATTTAAATGTCAATCTCTTGATTCTGGTAACATTGGACTGTTGGAACACTTGTTCCATTTAATCCAGCGTCCATTAGTAATTTGGCATACTGGTGTTATGACATTAAAGCATGGTTATAAAATCAACACAAATTACAAATGACTCAAAACATTTCAAACAGTTATTGCAAGTGTCCACAAGGATGCTGCCAAAACCCATCTACAAATTGGTTTAACATAAGATGGTATTATGTGTAAGATGTACTTAATGCCTATTTAAATGATCACAGACATTGTTAATAAGATCCTTACATTTCTGCCAAATACCTTCTCAAATTTAGTAGAATTTTATCACATGCCATACCCTGTTTCCCATGTAATATAACCATTACATATTTTTATATTACACATGTGTGCTTTTTAAGCGTTTTCATTGGCTTAGTTTTCGTTTATTGACCAATCACATTTTGTTATTTTACTGAAATGACGTTGCAACGTCAAATGACGTCACGAAATGTAAACAACATTCTGGATTTATCATTATGTTTGCGTCAATATTTATTTAATTTGCTCATTTAAAAAGCATGTGATAAAAAAGATCTGACAATCGTTGTCATATCATACCATATTTTATTAAACTCGTCCAGGAAATTCGTTAGTAAGCTAGCCAAAGGCTCGCTTACTTAACAAAATTCATGAACTCGTTTAATAAAATATGGTATGATATGACAACTCATGCCAAATCCTATATATATCATTCAAAACTGAATAACATCATTCAAAAGTGAACACACAAAATAATCACCAAAATGATTAAGAACAGAATAAGCAAATATTAAAATCTTACACTGAAATGGCCGTGTCTTTGAAATAGACACGCGTAAAAACATGGAAATTACATTAATTGTTTTTTACATCCAAATTTAATTCAGTTAGTATTATTGATTTAAACTCCTTTATTAAACAATTATACTTTAAAAGTTTATGCCTCGGTCACACTGTCACGAATCAGAGCTACGAATACTTTTCGGCACAGTATGTAGCTATCCTTACTGGACCGTGGCTCTCCGTACTTGATCCGTGATCAGTCGTAGTTTTTGGATGTCCGTAGCGACTCTTTACAAATTTTGAACATGTTAAAAAAATTGCTACAAATTAATGGACCGTAGCGTATCCGTAGCAGTCTGTACTTAACCGTACTGATCCGTTCTAGTTCGTAATGACACAGTACCTTTTCGTAGGCCCTAAGATTTTCAAAGACTTCTACGGATTGATATGAAGAACTACGGAGCGGTACGGTTACGCTATGTATTAGCTACGATTATTCCACGGATATACTACGGAAAGGCACGGTTCTAGTACGTTGTACTTCGGATAGGCATGAATTTGCACGATCTTGTACGACGTACTACATTTCAGCACGAAACAGTGCGGACATGTACGGTCCACTACAATAAATTGCTACTGAAATACATCATTGAAATTATAAAGCAACCGTACTTGCATTTGTTGAGTTCACAATCATGAACTGCCAGCAAATTGCGTTTGCAATAAATTTGTTACACTTGGATATTGATCTGGCACACAATGCAGAGGCCATAGTCGAGCTGCTTGACGATATGCACAGAGGTAATAATGATTCAATATCGTATAACTAGTATAGCTTTGTGCTAAAGGTAACGTATTTTGAAAATATTTGAATTTGAACTTACTAGTAATACATTTTTTTTATTTGCAGGTAAGTGTCTGCCTCATATGCCTTTTGAATCTTGCTCTTACTTTTACGTGTATTAATAATTGTTAAATAAATAGCCGACATAATAAAATACAAAATGAAACATACTTATCCAAGCATAATCGATATTTGAACATCAATAATTACATGCTTTATCAGGTCAGAGAAGAAAAAGGAGGTGGTGGACAAGAGACTGGCTTTTAAGACGACCCGCTCTCGGCCAATACGAGACTTTGATGGCCGAACTGATGGCTGAAGATCCGGCGGCTTTTAGAAACTTCACCAGAATCAGGCCTGATATGTTCCATGAGCTATTACAGGTCGTTGGTCCCAGGATCACGAAGAACCACACCTGGTTCAGACAGTCCATCAATCCAGATTTGAAGTTGGCAATTACCTTAAGTTTCTTGGCCACAGGGGACAGTTACTGTACATTGATGTATGGGTTTCGTGTTGCACACACTACGATATGTAGTATTGTACGGGACGTTTGTGAGGCCATAGTTTCAGCATAATTGCTGGGGATGTTATCCAGACTCCTACTGAGCCTGAGGAGTTGAAGGCCATAGCCGATCAGTTCGCGGCTAAATGGCAATTTCCACACGCCATTGGAGCTCTAGATGGAAAGCATGTAGCCATACGATGTCCCAAGAACGGTGGCTCATTATACTATAACTATAAAGGTTACCATTCTGTTGTGCTGATGGCCCTGGTGGACGCCAATTACCAATTCATATGGGTAGGTATTGGATCGCAAAGAGGATGTTCCGACGCACAAATCTGGAATCAAAGCGACCTCAAGTTGGCAATCGAAAGGGGGTTGATTGGCATGCCAGAAGCAACACCTCTTCCAAGTGACGACATACCAATAGTACCCATACCAGTCCGTCGCAATTCCCACTGCTTTGTAGCGGACCGTTCTAGTTGGTACTTACCCGTACTAGACTGTAGCGGATCCGTAGTTAGATCGTACTGATTTGCGTAGCATTGTACTTAATTGTACCAGACCGTAGCGGAATCGTAGTTTGATCGTACCGATTTGTGGTGCTCCGTACTAAATCGCGTCGATCAGTAGCAGTCCCTACCTTTCCTTGTTTGTTTTCCAACATTTTGATGGTAGATTCGTTGAAATCCGTACTCACATTGTTGTGCTCCGTACTGAAATCGTAGCGGCCTACGAATTTTGACAATTTCGTAGTCATTTGTAGCCGATTGAATTGTTGCTAATTCGTAGCTCTGATTCGTGACAGTGTGACCGAGGCATTACATGTAAACTATCATATTTAAGTTAACAATAAGTAAATTGTGTATCAACAATCTTCAAGGAAGACATCATTATATAACAGTTAATTATCAAATGACCTTAAAAATCTTGGTCCTCCTGTCTCAACTGAAAACAAATGTGTGCCCAGCTGAGTTGGGCCATTGTATTGGAAAAATAAGAGATAGTTTTACTGAGATTGAAATGAGGTTCAGAGATACAAGTAAGACACAGATCTAATTTCATGATATCTGATTAGGGATTAGATCATAGTGGGGCTTTTTGCACATGCAAAGTTTTAAGAAACCCAAAGAAAGTTCCCCATTAGATGATCAAATAGATGCTGTAGCTGATAGCCCCTGTTTGTTTATCATCACACAGCAGTCAACTCCAGATGTGTAGTTTTTGGATGAATAAACATTTCATTTGCTTATGTCTCTTGGTTCAAAGATTATGATATTTTGATGTAATGATTGTCATGTATTAATCATCAGTAAATCAGTTACACATTAACATATGTGTTATTTCAGTTATACGTTGAAAATTAAGTATTATAAAAACATATACTATATGTTATTTAATGTAACAGAATATAGGATGTTGTACAATGTTGTTATTTAGCCCTGCTATCCATTGTTAGTAGGTCAAATCACCAAGTAATGTGGCCATGTGCTTGGTTTGTTAACAGTTTAACTGCCAAGTATGTAAAATTAGTTATGGACAAAGCCCACTCTGGGCCATTGATTGATTCTCACAAGATCATCCAGTTCTCCCACGGCCCATATTTCCTTGTCACTAAGTGAAGAAAATTCAAATTTATTCTGAATATTGAGTCTCTGCCGTAATGTTAACACAATATATGGTTTAGAAATGCTAATAATTACGCTAAATATGCGTAATTTCCATGGTAGACTGGTTTTGCCGTTAGTGCACTGTGGATCAATTAAGCGGATATATCCTCCCTGACTCTCACAGAGGTTCCTTATCAATTTGTTCATGACATCGTGGGGATGTTTGTAGCAGGAAAATCCTGGATTTTTTTTTCTATTTCTATTTCACTGGAAATGAGAATATTATAATTAATATTCAGGTATGCATTTAATAAATTACCTATTTTAGTTCATTTCCATGAAGATTAATTTTAATGTATGTATTTTGAGAATTAAAAATGTCACAGTATATAATAATTACAAAGAAAATATGCTGAAAACAATTTAAATGCTTAAAATTTCAAAATACATACATTGTTTTTCATTCCCAATCCTTATTATGTAGTTATGAGTATAAATTAAATTGACATTAATTAAAATTTCTGCTGAAATGTTCTTCTTAAGAAACTATGAGAAGCATTTATTCAGATTATACTACACACTTTATGTTGACCATAACGTCATGCTGTGCATAGCTCATGTCTTAAAGATGATAATCATCACCATAATTATCATAATAGTCATTATCATAAGCAACACCAGAGCAACATGTTTTTCAAATGCATTGAGTGTTGTTTTTTCATCGATTTTAGGTAACAGGACATTGGTTCCTATGGACAATGGTTCGTACGCTAATTTTGACATAGGCAGACATTGGTTCCCACATTTCTTTACAGGGCCGACAATTGTTCCCACGTTTAATTGACACCCTGGACAATGGTTCCTATGTTTTTAGCTCACCTGAGCGCAACGTGCTCATGTCGAGCTTTTGTGATCGCCTTTTGTCCGTCATCCGTTGTGCGTCGTCAACATTTTCCTTGTTAACACTCTAGAGGCCACATTTATTGTCCAATCTTCATGACACTTGGTCAGAATATTGTGTCCCAATGATATCTTGGACGAGATTGAAAATGGTTTCGGTTGGTTGGAAAACATGGCTGCCAGGGGGCAGGGCAGTTTTTCTTGTATGGCTATTGTAAGACCTTGTTTACACTCTAGAAGTCACATTAATTGTACCATCTTTATGAAACTTAGTCAAAACATTGGTTCTTATCATAGCTGGGCGTAGTTTGAAAATGGTTATGGTTTGTCGAAAAACATGGCCCCCAGGGGGCGGGGCATTTTTCCTTATATGGCTATAGTGAAACCTTGTTGAGCACTCTAGAAGTCACATTTTTAGTGACTAGAATTAGTAAATGAGACTTACATAGATGACTTTTCTAATGACTTTTCGCGGTAGAGTTTGAAAAAAAATCCGGTTTGTTGAAAAACATGGCCGAGCTGGGGGGGGGGGCAGTTTCCCTTATATGGCTTAAGTAAAAACTTGTTGACGCTTTATTAGCCACATGCATTGGCCAATCTTCTTGAATCTTAGTCTGAATATTTGTCTCAATGAAATATCTGCTGAGATTGAAACTGGTTCATGTGAGCTCAAAAACTAGGTAACTAGGTCAAAGAAATAAAAACGTGTAAAAACTCTAGAAGTCACTTTCTTGGTCCAATCTTCATGAATCAGCTTTCATGCTTTCGCATAATAGTCATGTTCCTTTGGCTGTCAGGTGAGCGCCTTTGGGCCCATGGCCCTTTTGTTTTGACAGCCCCGTCTTTGGTTTCTACATAACATTAACATTCCAGACAATCCTACATAACTGGAAGTGATGTCCGCGTCAAAAATAGCAATAGGAACCATTGTCAGTTGATTTCCAGGATTCTTGATTTAGTGCCACCATTCAAAAATGGGGGGGGGGGGGCAANGGGGGGGCAAATTGCTTTTCACCTGTCAGACCATTCATTTCAGGCAATATCTTGCGAGCCCATTTACCCTCAGCAATGCATTTTTTTTAAACCATGAAAAACATGCCTTAAGCATGACATAGAGTTTACTCACACAGCAATTTATTCCAGCCAGTTTCATAACGATTTTGAGTATCTGAAAAGTGGTCATCTGAGAACAATGGTCACCTGTCTACAATGGTCACTTTGGCCATTTCCCTTGACCGACCCCTGTTCTCAGTTTTGACTGTTCTAGATGCAAATGGTTAGGTGTTTTCAATCCTTATTCAATTAAGCAAAATATTCCATTATCCAATATTCAATTTAGAGGATTCAGCTGTACCAATAAAGCAATTACTACAGCTGATCATGATGCTGTTGCTGCAAATATTCATGTTGTTTCTGCTATTCAAGTATATACATGAAGCAAACAAATATATATAATGTAATTTAGCTTTATACGTTGTCATTCAACGAATATAGCTCATGGCAAGCTGTGTAATTTTTCAACCCACATGAATGGGTGATTGGTATACGGTCAATTAAATGCCAGTCAAGTTATTATTTTTTTTATTTGAAGGATATTGTAACCATTTTGCACTTGAGTCTTATGAGAAGATCATGCTTCTGTTGGTGGGGGCATCTCTATTCAGCCTGTATTCATCAAGTTAGCAGTTAATGCGTCCTTTAATTTCTGTGGCAGTATCAATTGGTTTATTATTTCTACCTGCACTTTTGATTGCATGCTGCTTAGTTGGCTTTTGTTTGTGTGATTTATAAACTTGCTTTTACCACTAATGGGCACTGGGTTTTGTAGAGAGAATATCAGAATATTGATTAGCAGCAGCTTTGAAATCTTCGGCATACATATCAGCGCTTTTATTGGCAGCATTGTAGATTGGAAAGCTTTTGTGACATTAATTTCAAATAATAATGTTATGCTTTCATAATTGATTGACAGCACACTTTGTATAATATGTACCGGTAGTTTATTTAGTTTGAACAATGTTAACTGGTTATATCTTGTTGATTGTTTCTAGAGGGATTTACATACGTCTAGTCACATATGGAATGTGTTTGTATATTTTCTCAGATTGATCTTCATGTACCTACCCTCACTGGATATTTGCCAGGTTTAGATTTATTGAAAATGTGCTTGAAGTACAAATCTTTCAAGTTATTGTGTAAGAGAAAAAATGTATAAAACTACTTCTGCATGCACAATTGAGATACAATTATGTAAAGTGTGATTTTTGTATGATTCACGAAGAATGACACTCTTGGAATAGCAATTGAGGCAGTTAACAATGCAAAAAGATAGTGTGATTGTGACACTTCAGGGCAGGTTTGTCTGTTTGATTTATAACATTTTAATTAACATACTTAATAAAATGTGTAATATATTTGAATATGCATATTTAATAAATTAATTTAAAGCAGTGTTGCTTTATTCAGCTTGCAGACTTGAAACAATCTCAAAAAAATCATAAGAAGTTATCAGGGCATAACATCTACTCATTCCACTCTCCAGTGAGAATGGTCTAGTTGGTAAGTTATCAGGGCATAACATCTACTCATTCCACTCTCCAGTAAGAATGGTCTTGTTGGTAAGTTATCAGGGCATAACATCTTCTCATTCCACTCTCCAGTGAGAATGGTCTAGTTGGTAAGTTATCAGGGCATAACATCTACTCATTCCACTTCTCCAGTGAGAATGGTCTAGTTGGTCTATAACATCAACTCATTCCACTTCTCCAGTGAGAATGGTCTTATTGGTAAGTTATCAGGGCATAACATCAACTCATTCCACTTTTCCAGTGAGAATGGTCTAGTTGGTCTTGACTATTAGATTTTGAAGCAATATAATTCTCAAACAGAAATAGTATTGAGCAATTGTGTGTAAATCAATACAGTACATGACTAGAATTGTGTTAACCTGAAGTTGTTTTGTGATCAAATCAATGTATAAATGAACACTAAATATGCAACTGTTCATGTCCCTGTCCAGAATACGATATTGTTTGGTGTTTAAGACAGGGAACTTCCCATGCTTTATCAGAGTGTTTGTAAGAATACAAAAATACACAGTTGTTTGAAATTCAAACTGCGATTTCTTAAAAAGTTATAAGTACATTGGAAGTTATAATTACACGATAATAAGAATCAGAAATTGCAAGGCAATAAAAGCAACAAGCTGAGCTCAGCGTAACTATGGGTTTTTGAAATAGATTATCTTGCGAGATATGTTTTAATTCCTTATGATACAACATATAAGCTTGTCTGTTATAGTTGTTAAGAGGCAATCAAATTGCAATTGCCAATGTAATGCATTTTCAAGCTGTAAAATTTGAGTATTACAATATTAATCTTGTTTTTAGATCCATTCACTGATATATTAAAAGAGACTTCATTCAATGTGCAATACAATATGGATGATAATGTTTAGTAGTACATTTCTTTTACATGAGTTGTAAGAGTTGGCCTTTAAACTGTCTAGAGTTGATATTATTTGGTGAGAGTGGTTGCCCCCTGTTCTTTATTGCTTCACTTATTAGTTTATTCTTGGTCAGATTTACCGATTGCTTGTACCGAAATATAATTGTTCTTTTCAAATGATTTTATAACTTGAACAGAGTTGTTCATAGCTTCTCAGAGTTGTTCATAGCTTCTCAGAGTTGTTCCTGGCTTCTCAGAGTTGTTCATCACTTCTCAGAGTTGTTCATAGCTTCTCAGAGTTGTTCATAGCTTCTCAGAGTTGTTCATCACTTCTCAAAGTTGTTCATCATTTCTCAGTGTTGTTCATCACTTCTCAGAGTTGTTCATTACTTCTCAGAGTTGTTCATGACTTCTCAGAGTTGTTCATTATTTCTCAGAGTTTTTCAATGCTTCTCAGAGTTGTTCATCACTTCTCAGAGTTGTTCATCACTTCTCAGAGTTGTTCATCACTTCTCATAGCTGTTCATTACTTCTCAGAGTTATTCATTACTGCTTAGTGTTGTTCATTACTTCTCAGAGTTATTCATTACTTCTCAGAGTTGTTCATCACTTCTTAGAGTTGTTCATCACTTCTCAGAGTTATTCATTACTTCTCAGAGTTGTTCATCACTTCGTAGAGTTGTTCATTACTTCTCAGAGTTGATCTTCACTTCTTAGAGTTGTTCATTACTTCTCAGAGTTGATCTTCACTTCTTAGAGTTGTTCATTACTTCTCAGAGTTGTTCATCACTTCTCAGAGTTATTCATTACTTCTCAGAGTTGTTCATCACTTCTTAGAGTTGTTCATTACTTCTCAGAGTTGTTCATCACTTCTTAGAGTTGTTTATTACTTCTCAGAGTTATTCATTACTTCTCAGAGTTGTTCATTACTTCTCAAAGTTGTTCATCACTTCTTAGAGTTGTTCATTACTTCTCAGAGTTGATCTTCACTTCTCAAAGCTTCAGTGCGTATTTAGAAAAGCCAAAATGTACAGAATTGCTGCAGTGTTATGTTGTGAAAACACAACCCAATCAAGATTGACTTTAATATCCAATGACCTTTAATGATAGTGCTGGTCAATATTTTTCATATTGAATCAATCAATGCTTGTGACAACAGGCGTGTTCTCATATTCACCCACATTCTGAAAGGGAGTACTCAAACCTATTTCAGACAGTCTCCTGGGATGCAGAAGGTCAAATTTGCAGAGTGTTTAATTGTTTTTTGTTTTATTTCAGATGTGTTTGCAAATGCAATTCTTTACATTAATATTAGTTCCAGATACAATTTCATTTATTAAAAAATGTCCACAGGGTAGGATCATTCTGTGGATAAATTGTATTTCCAGATATTAGAATGTGTTTTATCATTTAAAACTATTAGCAGAGACAAACTCACTTTATCTGTAAAATATGAACACTACTGTAGGACTTGCCTCCCTTGAATGAATCTAGAACGAGACTGAAGATTTGGAATCTGTTATTGCCTATAGATTCATTATACTGTTCAAGAAAATAACAAAACCTTGTTTAATTTGTCACAAAAAGATTCACACTTGAAGAAACTTTTTCAATTCTTAGTTTTTTGATACACAAAATATTTAACAATCCAAACAGACCAAAATATTTAACAATCCAAACAGACCAACTTGTGATAACTGTGTTTGACATCATGATTGTGTTAATTGAACCAAATCATTTCAGATAATAATGGTATGATTGTCAAAGTCAATTGATCGTGGCCTGTTTCTATGTAAATAATTAACAAACGCAATTAGAAAGGAACCGTACGTTGGTTAGGTGTTGGCAATAAGCATATACATTGATGTCAGTGTCTATAGAACTGTATGTTCTACAAAAACATATTGTAGATGTGTTTTATCAGAGATTCTTATTGATATATAATAATTATCTTAAAGTTCCACATCATATGTGTGATACAAAGCCATAATCCAGGGCATTTTCATCAGTTAATGTCTATTGTGAAGTAGATGTGTATTCCTGAATGATCCAATAACAAGAATACTATCTATCTTCTATATCCATTATCATAATCATTTTTGGATTGTTTGAGAAAATATATATGTACATGAAATGTGTTCCTTGTTGTTATTGTATTTTGTTGTGTTTCAATATAAATTACTAAAGGTTATTGACTGGATTTGTTTTCACCATTTTGTTTTTGCTCAAATGTGGAAACACTTATTAAAACACATCAATTAGTTAACAAAGGGAATTGATTATCTTTTTTGTGAAAGATTGTGGTATGTACAAATGAAAGGTGTTATTGCGTCTGTGCTCATGCGTCACAAAAACCATCTGTGCGAAATAACTACTTTGTACGTTATTTTCGTCAAATTTTTACAAAAAATTATTTCCACGTGCTTCAGCGTCTTTTGTCAGGGTTTTCAGATTACATTATTTTTTAAGACATTATTGCCCTTTGTTTGAAATAACATGACATATACAAATACATATTAGATACTGGTCCATTCATTTCATTTGGCTGTTTAAGATATAGGGCTCTGGCACTTGACAATTATTCAATACAATTTACTACAATGTAAAGAAATACAACTATGGTTAATTACCCATGGCAGACAAGTAAGTGCAATGAAAATGCAGGCCATTTTCAAACTTAGTGAAAGCTCTCAGGTCCTTCTTACTATTAAAACTTTTATTTGATACATTTTAAATTTAATATCCTCATAATTGATGTTGATGCAAAAAACTTACAAAGGCAACTACAGACTAAATCTGAGGTTTATTTTTATGCACATTATTTGATTGCAGCTTTATACGATATCTATCGAGGGTATGGATTTTAACGAGTTATTAAACTCTGTCTTGTGGAATTGTTGATTGCCTCATTTCCATAAATTGATTAAAGAACTGTTATGTTCTTGATTAGTTATTGGATTGATGAATAGTCAAAATTATGCAAAAAGTAAGCTGAAGGGATGAGGAGTGAATAATAATGATGTTATTAAAACCTTGCAGAGCAAGTTCAAAAGTTTAGAGGAAAGAGGGAAGGTTGTGCAGAGCTTGTCAATCGATTGTTTGTCACGGTTTTGAGATGAGAGGTTTGCATATCCATAGACGTTTTGGTACACATGTGTAACATCATGAAATATATTTTGCAGGTCAAGTTTGATTTGTTGCATAGCACTCAATATTGACAGAGTTATGGCCCCTTTTCAAATGAAACTTCCTTGTCCCTGCATTTACTGTTGATAACTCACGAAAGCAATGCATATTCATTTCAGTTTAGGGAATGTAGTCATAATTTGACTTCAGTTACAAACCACTTACTTTTGACAATGTTTTTACCCTCTATTGTACATAAGTTTTTATTCACAAAAGGGGGGAATATAGTAATTGAATCATTCCTTCTGTCAGTCAGTCTGTCCCACTTGTTGTGCAAAGCATATTTCAAAACGTTATGATGGGATTCAAATGAAACTCTATAATTTTTAGAAGGCTTTAAAGGTAAGAGCCGAAGAGTACACGAACATTGTTGACAACCTTTAGTCAATGTGTGTGTGTGTGTGTGCTCCCATAGTATTGAAGATATTTCAATAAAACTTTGTACATTGATAGAGGACAAGTATTTAAAGAATCATTATAACATATCATATATTAATAGAGAGGAAATGCAGGTTGCAAGAACCATATGTCTTTCTATTATAGCTTTGGAGTTATTGCCATTTCTTATTTTTTGTGCTGAACATATTAAGTACAAAGGATATTTTCATTAAAAAATTGCTTATCAATTGAACAAATTGATGATTTTGCTTCAAGTTTGTGGCCATACAATTGTGTTTTACAAACATATCATGGTTATCCATAAGCTACCAACAATGTTCTAAAATGCATCCCTATTTGCCATGGCAGGTGGGCAAGCTGTAAACCATGGACAAGTTGTACTACCAGTATCGAGAGTCCCTGATGAACGCCACACGCATGATGGACGACACCACGCTCAACCTCGAGGGGGATAGCCTCGGTATGGGCGTCATCCGCAAGGAAATCGACCTCACGAACGAGGAAAAGCAGTACTTGCTGGCTGTAGAGCGAGGCGACATCCCATCCACGAGGCAATACCTCTCGCTGATTGGTCACTGCTCAAACTTGAACATAAACTGTGTTGATCCGCTTGGCCGAACTGCTCTGTTGATTGCGATCGAGAATGAGAACATTGAAATGATTGAGCTCCTGTTGTCGCACAATATTGAGGTCGGGGATGCGTTGCTGCATGCAATTGATGAGGAGAATGTGGAAGCAGTGGAGCTTATTCTTAACCATGAGGTGAATCTCAAAGGAGACCAGGTAAGTCAGTCTTACAGGTATTTTAACCCTTTACCATTCCAGAATGCGCTTTGACGCATTTGTAGTCCCTTAGAAAATCAATTTTAACAAAAGTTCTCTCTTCATAGATTCCAGTTTTAAAGGGACTTGTTCACAGTTTATCAAAATCCGAATTTTTCAACTTTTTGTCAAAGATTCAAGAAATAAATGAACAATGTACATAAGTGTGCGAAATAACACTATAATGCCGCAGACTTATACTGAAAATACACTTTCGTTTACGAAAAATCATCGTTAGAAATTGATAACATTATAAAGTGTCTCAGACGCGAAACGATCTAAAAATATCGACTTTTTGTGTTATCGTTATATTTTGTAACAACACGTGGATAGTTATACAAACTATAAAATGAACGGCATGCAACCCATGTGAAGACGGATGGTCAGGTCTGTACATAATGTGGTCGTAAAGACTCAACGAGGACCCGAACATTAACTCTAAATTACACACATACACACGTGAAAACGGATGGCTGAGTGGTTTTGGCGCTTGGCTTTAACTCCATGGGTCAGTGGTTCGAGTCCCTTTAAAGGCTTGATTTCCAACTCTAAGATACTGATGAGCAGCAAATAGAATAAAAGCTGTTCAGGTTTTTTACTGGTTACATATAGCCATTTATACTTCGCTTCTGAGCGGGTAAAGGTTAACAATTGTTTTAAACAACCTTTTTATTCACCACACATTCCATCTTATATTGGCATAAAATAAAATTCTGGTGTACCTTTTACACAGTTAAGGCCAAATTGCCTATTAAGGATTCATTCGTTCTTTACAATCCCATCTGTTCGCATTAGTCTGATTTAGGCCAATTATATGCCCTGTCAGTTTTTACTGGCTTTGACGTAGTATCGGTCTCCTGACACTCTCCGAACACTCAAGTGTTGCCCTGCCAATTGTTTGCAGTCTTGTTTAATTCCATTTTCGGATGTCACAAGATTTCAAGCCTGTCTGCAGATAAATTCCTTTAAATTGGCACCCAAAGCTCAGGGGATTTGGCTATTTTTCCAGCCATAGCCGCTGCTAATCTGCTAACCCAATAATTGGCAGTCTTTATGTGGGCAATATGACTGAACGTTTGTTTTATAGAATAGCTATAGTTAGTCTACATTTTCTGGATATTTATTTTTTGATAATAATTCATGAATGTTGACAAAAAAATAATTTTAAAATATATTCGAAACAAAATGTTTGCAAGTAATATTAATATTTATGAAGTAAAGTACAATAAATAAAATTATATTAATTCAGTTATTTCATAATAAGATACAGATTTGAAATTAAAAGACATTGAAATTGATACTTTAAGTTAGAAGTATTTTAAGTACGAAATATCAGTGTACACAAATATTTTAATAATGCACTAGTCCTAAAGGACGAGCGCCTTACAATGCATGTTCACCAGACCTGCAAACACATGCACTCGTACTTCAAATATTTTTCAAATAAAGATTGCAAGGGGCTGATATGACTTAAAAGTTTCTGAAAAGTCAATACACTGCAGTTCCGTCAGTACGATGAAAACATTAGCAAATTAGACTTCATGTAGAACATCACATCATTCTTCCTCAAGGAAAGCGTGGACTTAGTATTTGGATGCTGAATAAAAACTTTGTAGCGCAGAGAACCCTGAAATCTTTACTTTTGGTTAAAACATTGGTAGTGCATTTTTAAGCTCACCTGAGCACAACATGCTCATGGTCACCATGAGGGCATAACTAGTCAGAAAATACATGTATTAACATCAGATTTTTTTTTGCTTGTCCTATAGGTCGACAGCTTTTGGGAAAGTCACTTGTCCTTTCAAGATTAAACTCGTCAATACGAATGGATGAGTGGAATTTTTGTCCCTTGAATATGATACAAGATGACCAAGATGATCAATGATGTGACTTCAGTTATTTTCATAATTATTATTATACCCCAATTACCATTGGTAATGGGGGCTATATAGGAGTCACTTTGTTGGTCGGTCTGTCGGTCAGTCTGTCTGTCCCGAAAATTTCATCTGATCTTCACCAAACTTAGTCAGAAATTGTATCTACATGATGTCTTGGTCAAGTTTGAATATGGGTCATGCCGGGTCAAAAACAAGGTCACGGGGTCACTTAATAGTGCGTTTTAAACCGAAAGTTTGTCCGGACCATAACTATGTCATTTATCATTAGATTTTAAATTGACTTGGTACATTTGTTAACCATCATTGGACGGTTCGTCATGTGAATGAAGTACGTCGATATCTCCAAGGTCAAGGTCACACTTTGAGTTCAAAGGTCAAAAATGGCCATAAAAGAGCTTGTCCGGGCCATAACTATTTCATTCATTGTGGGATTTTAAAATTACTCGGTACATTTGTTCACAATCATTGGATGGTGTGTCATGCGAAAGAATTGCGTCAATATCTCCAAGGTCAAGGTCACACTTTGAGTTCAATGGTCAAAAATGGCCATAAATGATCTTGTCCGGGCCATAACTATGTCATTCATTGTGAGATTTTAAAATTACTGGGTACATTTGTCATGCCAAAGAATCACGTCAATATTTCCAAGGTCAAGGTCACACTTGGAGTTGAAAAGTAAAAAATGGCCATAAATGAGCTTGTCCGGGCCATAACTATGTCATTCATTGTGAGATTTTAAAATGGCTCTGTACATTTATTTTGTTCACAGTCATTGGATGGCGTGTCATGCGAAAGATATCAAGAGTTCAAAGGTCAAAATGGCCATAAATGATAATGGCATAATAATTTTAAATCAAAGCGCTGAAGGCACTGAAGTTGTTTGCTATTGCATAACCTTTGAGCAACTCATTTTTCAAAATAAAGGTATCGCAAGTTTGAACTATACACAACCCATTCAAATTTAAAAAGAGTGTGTCTGAACGCACAGGTCGAGATTTGTGTGCACTGTTTATTATCTTATTGATGTTATAGAGATAACTTAGACAAAAATAACAACAACATGTCCCTTTTTAGATGTTCTGAAAGCATGGACAATATTATGAAAATAGAATAATGAGAACCAGTTATTAAATGAATATTTTTGGAATATCAAAACCTATCACACTAAGAATATAATTTCATGATGGAAATTCCCTTTACAAAACTAAATTTGTTTGACACCATATACAAATTCAAACTATACAAGAAGATAATTGATGAAAATAAATAAAAAATAAATCTGCGAGTAATACTTTTAACTCACGAATTAGGTAGTCATAAAGATCGGTATAGAACACTTAAGCGCTTTTTCGGGGTAGCTGTTTTACACAGCTTTTCACCTTAAATGACCTCTACATAACGCGAGCAGACCCGAATGAATACATTTGAATATTTCAATGGCTGATTCGAGAGAACTTTGGACAAATCACTTCGTCTGTGCACAGTGTAAAGGATGTAACACAGATTGTGGCCAAGTTACAATTACGCCTAAAAATCCATCTCTCTGAATTTAATGGTCTGTAATCGTCAGGGGAAGACATACCGGTAATGGTTTATCTATAAACGTTGATTAAATAGTTTTGCTTTCAAGATGAGAAAACAAAAAACTACCGAAAGAGTATAGTGTCACGATAAGAGGGAAATCGTTTAATTATCTAACCACAAATGTTTGCCGTACTCAGTCAGCCCGTCCGGAAATCGTTCCTGAACGCCTGAATAGGCTACCATTAAATGTATTTGTCAGTTTGCTATTAATAACATAATTTGAATGAATTTAATAATGAAAAGCATTGTACTTAAATGTATCATTTACAATACGCAATGATATTTTTAAAGACCCGCGTCATGCGAAAATGGATATTATGCCATATACGGCCCTCATAGCTATAGCCCAGCCTGCGCATCTCGCAGTATGGTCAGGAGATGCATAATGAGACCATTAGACCTTGCATGATTTTATAGCGGACAGCATCGCCTCTGACCAGACTGCCCAATATCGCAGGCTGGGCTTGAGCTACGCTGGCCGAAATGCCAAAAGACCCATTTTCGCATGACGAAGCTATGAAAGTGTGATTTAAAATTGTCAAAAGAAAACTGCATGTAGATCAAATACAAGACATACTAAATATTTCGATGGAGAAGAAATAAACTCATAAAAAGCCATGTGAAGACACATAATCTACCGTAGTATTTTTTTTCTACGAACACTATTGTGTGGTTTGTCTATAATAACACATATTTCATGCGGTGGATATGCGACTAACAAGTGAAAAAAATACACAATAATTTTCAATTTAATTATTTAGAAGCATAAAATTTCTAATTTTATTCCAAAGTCAGCATTTACGCAGAAAATTGTTATCACCCGTGCAATTGAGAATACAGGAGAAATCGTAGTCGCATATTCACCGCGTGAAATGTGTGTTATGAGTTTAAGCGAATATGGATAAATGAACAAACTTAATAATTTCATGCTATCGTTTTGATGAACTATTTTTTCGGAGAACATCTTATGATCACGTGACGAAATAAACCTGCAAAAAAATACCACATGACGAAAAATAACCAACCAATGATATTTTACATATCCAGAAGCAAGGGCCTTACAAATGGAATTATGTAAATATTATACCTCTAATTGAAGTAAACAAAGGAAACGTAGCCAGGTCGGAATTAATCTGTTTTGGGGCCCAAGGCTACACATGTTACGGCCCCCTTACCCCCTTCTGTATATTGAAAATCATACTTGATACTGCAAATACATTCATACATGCTATGCATCTTTGATTGTAATAATTGGAATGATGAATTGTGGATGAGACTTAAATAAACTAATAATAATACACATTTTAGATCCGAAAACTTGCATTTTGATTCACACGTGGTTAATGTGCGTGTGTCCGTCGATGTGTTTGAGTCTTACAAAGAATGAATCACACCATAATTATAATAATAACTGAATTGGTATCAACGAGCATTGAAAAAAATTCTCAAGCAAACCACATGCATTTTTTGTTAATTATTTTTCGACAGAAATGTTATTCTTCATTTAATTTCTTTCCATTTCATCTTCATTCATTTTCATGTATTGACATTAACGTGTTAATGTGTAAATCCTTACCCCCTCCCCCCCCCCGTCACCAATATTTTTTTACGAACGTACCATGTAAGCAAATGTTTGAAGCCAATTGCCAATCGATTTAACTTTACTGCATACGCGTTTTACAGGACATGTCACGTGTCAGTTATACTATAATACTCCCCTTTGTGTCATAACAACATTTATCTTGATTTCGAAACAGACGAAATATGTATGCGTGGATTACGTTGGATATTAATGTATTTCATGCATACGGTAATTCAATCTTAATTTTGTTTAAACATTGGACATTATTATTAGTTAGGAACGAAAATTAATATTTGACGAATAATAATTAGCACTATCGCATGATAGTGTATTGCAATCTCGACATCCCATTGATGAAGTTCCTTGTAAGCACTATCGCATGATAGTGTATTGCAATCTCGACATCCCATTGGTGAATTTCATGTTCTCTGATCTATTAATAGCCTTAGATTATGTATGACCTGTGCGCAAGAATACACTACGTAG
>VMBQ01003770.1:37273-65957 GCA_007657795.1 Dreissena rostriformis | reverse complement strand
AGCAACATCTGTTGTGCATGTATTGTCCTGGTAAAAAGCGCGCGAAAATTAGCGTGGGTGTATACACTGTCGAAGTTAGTTTAGTATTGAAACAGATAAAGTACGTACTGTGTATTTTTTACCGGAAAATCTGGTCAAGACTGGATTTAATTTTGGTTATTGTGAAAACATGATCAACAGTGTTAGACTGCAATGTTTTGACAAATGTGCGCGTTTTCGTTTGTTCGACATCATGTTTAGATATGATTTACTGTGACGCAGTTGTGTAGGTTTATATACACGAACTGAGAATATAGTGTCACATTCCATCACCTTATGCAAACTGTCGAGCAAGACACATCAACAGTTTGTTTCTAATCGGAAACACACTCTTAAATTGTTTCTAATCGGCAACAAACTGTTGAAGTGTGTTACTCGCCAGTTTGCAATAGGTGTTGTTTTTACCGGAGACTCCAGTGTTTGCATTGTACTTAGCCCGCATTCTACACCTGTTACTACACCTGTTAGTCACGTGACGCTTGACAGACGCTGCATAGTGCATGGTGTGAAATGGAAACAAAGGCAGTCAATGGAGGGTGTCTGTCAAAATCATCGATACGATGCGTATCCTTGGAGATTTATGACATTCTACGCTGGATTATATGCTTGATTATAGTGTGCAATCGATTTTTGGCTATTCCATTAACCGGATTACCCCAATTTCCTATCAGATTAAGCGAATATTTTACAATTGGAAGAGATGCAAAAGGTTTGGTGTTTTCAATTTATATTCAATTAACAGGATTATTCGATAATCAGATATTCAATTAAGTGGATTCTACTGTATCAGTATATCGAAAAACGATACTTTTATGAACTAAAATATACTAGTACACAGACAGAAATATGGTAGTAATAACTAAATATGAGAACATAGCATTTAAGTACAAACGCTCTGGCGCTGACAATCCTCTGAATATAAAGGAGCACACACAAACTGTATTGATGTCGAGAATTAAGGTTGAAACTGCTCTATCTCTCAAACCTTATCATTAGAGATACAATTGTTTCATGCTGAATACGCAGTTATCATCGTTGCTAAACGAACTGTAGTATCCCTTTTCATACCCAATACTTCCCAAAAATAGAAAATCGATGAAATAACATATTAATGTGAAATCTGTTTGTAGATTGCACGTTTTCTACTGCGAAAAGTTTCAGGCCCACCGGCGGGAAATTTTATATTCGAACTGATTGGTCGCTTAAAAAGGTCAGGCTGAGGTGAAAAGCTGGCGTATACAGCTAACGCCGAAAAAAATATGGATCTAGCATGTGTTTGGTAAATGTACCCATATAAGCCGAATGCATGTGGTGCCAGTTCTAAGCAAGAAGTCCCCTAGGAAATCAGACATGGGCTTGGTCTATTTAAAATTGGAGCATTTCCAAGATTGAAATGACTTTAGATTGTTTAACAAGTAGATTCTAAGCCTGATTTTCTGCCTCAAATAACCACAGTTATTCAATTTGCAAATGGCATGAAACAATGTTGTTTTTTGATAACGTTTCACATGGGAAGTTCAATCATGTTAGTGCAGAATATCAGTCTTTTAAGTAGTTTTCATGGCCACAGAGCAAAATAACAGTTTGTTTTGAAGTTTTCATGTAGTCACAGAGCAAAATATGCAAACCAGAAGTTTGTCTTCCAGAGTAAAGTTTGACAATAATTGATGTTGGTGCACAAAAATTGAATTGGTTTAAAGTAAACCATTATCTTTTGAGCACAATAAACTCAGTCTGGTCAGGAGCTACCCGGTCTGCTGACACCACATACTCAGTATGGTCAGGAGCTACCTGGTCTGCTGACACCACATACCCAGTCTAGTCAGGAGCTACCCGGTCTGCTGACACCACATACTCAGTCTAGTCAGGAGCTACCCGGTCTGCTGACACCACATACTCAGTATGGTCAGGAGCTACCCGGTCTGCTGACACCACATACCCAGTCTGGTCAGGAGCTACCCGGTCTGCTGACACCACATACTCAGTCTGGTCAGGAGCTGCCCGGTCTGCTGACACCACATACCATGTTTGCATGCTGCAGCTCATTTGCCAGTACACTGTATAAGTTGCATCATTTATCTCCCTTGCCTTAATATACATACTCTGTAGTACTTACAACTGGTAAATGTTCTCTCTTCATTTTAGAAAGGTTACTGTAGCAAAAAAATACAACACAATTATTGTATAAATGATCTGTTTAAATAATTTAACCATGTTCATTATTTGAAAATCAAACAATAACATGTACTAACTGACCTGGTTGGTAATGAGATTCCTTGTTGTTGGAGAATGAATTAATGTTTATTCAACTATTGCTGTCTTCTGCTGTGAGTGGTTCAAGGATTGATAGAGTCATTTGCACATGTAATCTAGCTATCCCAGAATATATTGGCAGATTGCATGGCAGTAGTACATGTTATGTCTCATTGTTTTAAAGAACGTCATTGAGTTTTTCTTATAAAATGTGATCAGCATCATGCAGAGTTTGTTAACATCTTTCTAACCTGACATTATGACTTTATTAAGTCCATTCCTCCTCTCCTATAAAAATTTCATTAAAAAACTTAATATTTGTTAAACCACTTATAATAACCTATATGAGCCTTGTCGTTCGAAAATGCCCAGGAAATCAAAAGAAGTTCAAAATGCTCTGCAAGTAACGCAACACAATGTATTCGAATTTTAGTTTTTACTTTAAATCTGAATCATCAATGCTTGAATTAAACATTAATGAACACTCAAAGAAGTTTTATTAAAAACAATTCTTCTAAAATGGAAGTAAATGTTATAATTGACAATTGAATCACTAATGGGATGGGGTCCATTAAACTCTGGGATCGGGTCCGTTTTACTCAGAGATCGAGTCCCTTTTAGTCTGGGATCGGGTCCGTTTTACTCTGGGATCGGGTCCGTTTTACTCTGGGATCGGGTCCATTTTACTCTGGGATTGGGTCGGTTTCAATCTGGGATTGGTTCCATTTTACTCTGGGATCTGGTCCATTTTACTCTGGGATCTGGTCCGTTTTAGTCTGGGATCTGGTCCATTTTACTCTGGGATCTGGTCCGTTTTACTCTGGGATCTTGTCAGTTTTACTCTGGGATCTGGTCCGTTTTATTCTGGGATCTTGTCCATTTTACTCTAGGATCTGGTCCATTTTACTCTGGTATCAGGTCCATTTTACTCTGGGATCTGGTCCGTTTTACTCTGGGATCAGGTCCATTTTACTCTGGGATCTGGTCCATTTTACTCTGGGATCAGGTCCATTTTACTCTGGGATCTGGTCCGTTTTACTCTGGGATCTGGTCCGTTTTACTCTGGGATCTGGTCCGTTTTACTCTGGGATCAGGTCCATTTATCTCTGGGATCAGGTCCATTTTACATCCCTTTTTAAATAGGAGGGAAACCGCTGTGAACTACCACAGGCTATTTGACTATTTTTATGCCCCCAACGGGCGGCATATAGTTTTCACATTGTCCGTCGGTCAGTCTGTCCATCTGTCACACTTTTCGTGTCCGCTCTCTAATTCAAGTAGTTCTCATCCAATCTTCACCAAACTTGGTCAGAATTTGTTTCTATATAATGTTTACGCCAAGTTTGAACATGGGCCATGCCGGGCCAAAAACAAGGTCACGGGGTCACTTAGTAAACATTCAGCATGGTGTCTGCTCTCTAATTCAAGTAGTTTTCATCCCATCTTCACCAAACTTGGTCACGAGTTTTATCTAGATGATCTCTAGGCCAAGTTTGAACATTGGTCATGCTGGGGAAAAAACTAGGTCACGGGGTCACTTAGTGCATTTTAAACATTCAGCATGGTGTGCGATCTCTAATTCAAGTAGTTTTCATCTGATCTTCACCAAACTTGGTCACAAGTTTTATCTGGATAATGTCTAGGCCAAGTTCAAACATGGGCCATGCCTGGCAAAAAACTAGGTCACAGGGTCAAAAACTAGGTCAGGGGGTCACTTAGTGCGTTTTAAACATTCAGCATGGTGTCCGCTCTCTTTTTCAAGTAGTTTTCATTCGATCTTCACCGAATTTGGTCAGAAGTTGTATCTAGATAATGTCTAGGCCAAGTTCGAACATGGGTCATGCCGGGCCAAAAACTAGGTCAAGAAGTCACTTAGTGCGTTTTAAACATTCAGCATGGTGTCCGCTCTCTATTTCAAGTAGTGTTCATCCCATCTTCACCAGATTTGGTCAGAAGTTGTATCTAGATAATGTCTAGGCCAAGTTCGAACATGGGCCATGCCTGGCCAAAAACAAGGTCACGGGGTCACTTAGTGCATTTTAAGCATTCAGCATGGTGTCCGCTCTCTAATTCAAGTAGTTTTCATCCATTCTTCACCAAATTGGGGGCATCCGTGTTGTGTGGACACATTTCTTGTTTGCAATATATTATATGATGATGAAAATAAATTATACAATTTTGATTTTATATTTTATGACTCGATTTATGTTTTGTATGATTGTTTACATGTTAATGTTTTTGCATAAACTTAACCTTCTTAACATTTCTAAATCAGGTAGAACAACGTTATGTACAACACTAAATTTATGTTCCAAATCAATTATTATTTATTATCTCTGATAGCTTTTACAATTAATTTAGGCTCAGTGGAATCTTGTTCATTCTGTAAAAACATGCGTGAAAACCATGTTCTGTTAGCAAATATGCACAACTCTTTACATTATTGGCAAATAGCCTGTTTCACCTAATGTTACCCCGAGAACAATCAATAAGATCCTCATTAAAGCAAATTCACCTTACTTAGAGAGTTTTATATGGAAAAAAAAACAATTAGCCACAAAAATGCAACTCGTTGTGTATCTGAATTACAGTGGTCAGAAATATTAAGGCTTTAAGGTGACAGTGTACTAAATAATTGAGATGTGCAATGCTATACTCTCTCAAAAAAATCATCTTGATTTACTGGAAGACATGTTTTTCAGTTAATGACAATTTTTTTGTTATTTCTTGACCTGTTTGCAGGTAAAGCATTGATTTTCACCAAGAAATCACTTATGTTTAAAGATTAGAGACAACAGTGGGAAACTTGGGCAAAGTCTACAATCAACTAAAATGTAGCCAGAAAAAACGTTGAAAAAACAGTGAATTTTGATTTGTGGCAAGTTCTTTCTTGCATATGGCATGACATACCTTTTTTTATTTCTTTGTTAACATTTTTTAATATTTTCGGAGAAAACATTCACCATTTTAAAGTATTAATTTAAACAATACTGAGAGTCAGTACAATGTATTACAGTGATTAGGGACCATCGTCAAATTGTTGCATTCGCACATGTTAATCCCTTTTTTCAAAACAGCGCAGTCTACACATTGGGTCTTATTTAGACCTGGTAAGGGTGTTTTAACAACACCCAACGCTTAATCCAGTTGTGTACGGATTTTCTGATTAATAAGTATACAAGACTATAACTGTTTCAATAATGACTTTTATAAAAAACCGTAAAAATAAAGATACAGCATGTTTGATTTGAAATTAACTTTGAGGAAATGTCAATTCCAAATCATTTGCGATAGAGTTTGATTATCCCCCGCCAAAGGCGGAGGGATATTGTTTTGGCGTTGTACGTCCGTCCTTCTGTCCATCCGTCCAGCACTTTTTTGTCCGGAGCCATATCTTATAAGTGCTTTGGCGGATTTCATTGAAACTTGGTATGAGTATATATATGGATAAGAGGATGATGCACGCCAAATGGCATTGTACACCATCTGTTAATAACAGAGTTAAGGCCCTTTGTATATATTCTGTGTCAATGCAGCATGTGGGGGTATACGTCACGTCTGTGATAAAGCTCTAGTTTGGCAGGGGATATCAATTCAACGAATTTGCTTGTTAAAATGCATATCGGAAATTCCAAGATCTCAATGTTAACAGCGCTACATTCAATTTTTAATACAAAAATCAATACACCCACGCTTTTCATGCGGATGACGTGATGTTTAACGTGGGGCATAATTTTCACGCGCCTTTTTATCGGGACAAAGGATCAACACGAAATACATGAGCACTGTTTATTTGAAGCTTGATTTTGTGACCCTCACAATAAAATTAAAATTTGTTAGTGTTTTTCGGGTTAAACATTTAATTATGCTCATTTAATAATTCAACAAAACATTAACAGATGTCTGTAATGAATTCTACAATAATTTTGTAAAACACTGTACATGTCGAAACAAATGTTTTGACAATATTATGCATCATAAAATGATACATGGTAAAAACTATAATGAAAAACAATCAAAGACGTGTCCGGTTTTTAAGTGGTACTGGGTGAAATTTACAGAAAGACTCATTTTTATTCCCAGACATTCACTTTCGCAAAATTTTCTGAAAGGGTGTACATATAATATTTAATTTAGAGGTGTGTTGGTTGTTATTCATAAATATAAACAGTGCTCGCACATTGCGTCACTTGATTTACCCATGTTAAATGGGAATCCCCCATCCCACAATTTACTTTGTATAATTTTATTTACTTGCGTAAAATGACGGACGTTTGAGTTTACAATATTCTTTAACACATTCATCGTCAATATTGGCCACATTTTGGTTTCAAAAAAAGAAATCGTAATTATACTGAAGTATCAAGTAATGGAAAGAGTTTGAACATGTATGTATCCTACAAACAACACATACTGTAGGGTTTACTAAAATACTGACATAAAAGTGGGACTTCCAACTTGTCTGAGACGTCCAAAATTTAAGGCTTGGAAGTCAGGATTCATGAGCTGAAAAATTCTGTTGACCTGTTGTAATTGTAAACAAAATCCATTGACTATTATTCGTAGTCAGTAATAGACATTCTTCTCTTTCAGTGCTCGAACCGAATTTTGAAGGCCATTGCAAACAGTTTAGATCCAGATGAGACGCCACAGAACGTGGCGTCTCATCAGGATCCATACTGTTTGCAATTCTGATAGTATTCTTTGAAAAAAATCGATGAAAATGCTAATTTCAGAAATTCCGCAGACGACATTTTAGCAGACAACAAATTTCCCAGCATGCAAAGGGTTAAAAAGTGTACAAATTCCATGGCAAACATCATAAAAATATATTTATCGCATATTAACCTTGAGTTCAAGACACTAGTTTAAAAATGACCATGGATTAAGTATGTTAGGCAAATATATAAGATTGAACATGTTTCAAAACAATGTCTGTTAAGATGGTCAGACCAAAATCAAATGATATCTGATCATAGTCATAAAAGATCTGATAGTCAAGCAACATAACAACATTTCCATCCATGTGTTGACCATGTTTAACCATGGTCAAGCATGATTGAAGGTCTATATTTCTAATGGTACTCTTTTAACCATGAGTAACCATGATATGACTATGGTCTGATAACCATGATATGACTATGGTCTGATAACCATGATATGACTATGGTCTGATAACCATGATATGACTATGGTCTGATAACCATGATATGACTATGGTCTGATAACCATGATATGACTATGGTCTGATAACCATGATATGACTATGGTCTGATAACCATGATATGACTATGGTCTGATAACCATGATATGACTATGGTCTGATAACCATGATATGACTATGGTCTGATAACCATGATATGACTATGGTCTGATAACCATGATATGACTATGGTCTGATAACCATGATATGACTATGGTCTGATAACCATGATATGACTATGGTCTGATAACCATGATATGACTATGGTCTGATAACCATGATATGACTATGGTCTGATAACCATGATATGACTATGGTCTGATAACCATGATATGACTATGGTCTGATAACCATGATATGACTATGGTCTGATAACCATGATATGACTATGGTCTGATAACCATGATATGACTATGGTCTGATAACCATGATATGACTATGGTCTGATAACCATGATATGACTATGGTCTGATAACCATGATATAACTATGGTCTGATAACCATGATATGACTATGGTCTGATAACCATGATATGACTTTGGTCTTATAACCATGATATGACTATGGTCTGATAACCATGATATGACTATGGTCTTATAATCATGATATGACTATGGTCTGATAACCATGATATGACTATGGTCTTATAACCATGATATGACTATGGTCTGATAACCATGATATGACTATGGTGATAATCATGATATCATTATGGTCTGATAACCATGATATGACTATGGTCTGATAACCATGATATGACTATGGTCTGATAACCATGATATGACTACAGTCTGATAACCATGATATGACCATGGTCTGATAACCATGATATGACTGGTCTGATAATCATGATATGACTATGGTCTGATAACCATGATATGACTATGGTGATAATCATGGTATCTCTATGGTCTGATAATCATGATATGACTATGGTGATAACCATGATATGACTATGGTCTGATAACCATGATATAACTATGGTCTGATAACCATGATTTGACTATGGTCTGATAACCATGATATGCCTTTGGTCTGATAACCATGATATGACTATGGTCTGATAACCATGATATGACTATGGTCTGATTACCATGATTTGACTATGCTCTGATAACCATGATATGACTATGGTCTGATAATCATGATATGGCTATGGTCTGATAACCATGATATGACTTTGGTGATAATCATGATATCACTATGGTCTGATAATCATGATATGACTATGGTGATAACCATGATATGACTATGGTCTGATACTCATGAAATGACTATGGTGATAACCATTATATGACTATGGTCTGATAACCATGATATGACTATGGTCTGATAATCATGGTATGACTATGGTCTGATAATCATTATATGACTATGGTGATAACCATTATATGACTATGGTCTGATAATCATGATATGACTATGGTCTTATAATCATGATATGACTTTGGTCTGATAACCATGATATGACTATGGTGATAATCATTATATGACTATGGTCTGATAACCATGATATGACTATAGTCTGATAACCATGATATGACTATGGTCTGATAACCATGATATGACTATGGTCTGATAACCATGATATGACTATGGTCTGATAACCATGATATGACTATGGTCTGATAACCATGATATGACTATGGTCTGATAACCATGATATGACTATGGTCTGATAACCATGATATGACTATGGTCTGATAACCATGATATGACTATGGTCTGATAACCATGATATGACTATGGTCTGATAACCATGATATGACTATGGTCTGATAACCATGATATGACTATGGTCTGATAACCATGATATGACTATGGTCTGATAACCATGATATGACTATGGTCTGATAACCATGATATGACTATGGTCTGATAACCATGATATGACTATGGTCTGATAACCATGATATGACTATGGTCTGATAACCATGATATGACTATGGTCTGATAACCATGATATGACTATGGTCTGATAACCATGATATGACTATGGTCTGATAACCATGATATGACTATGGTCTGATAACCATGATATGACTATGGTCTGATAACCATGATATGACTATGGTCTGATAACCATGATATGACTATGGTCTGATAACCATGATATGACTATGGTCTGATAACCATGATATGACTATGGTCTGATAACCATGATATGACTATGGTCTGATAACCATGATATGACTATGGTCTGATAACCATGATATGACTATGGTCTGATAACCATGATATGACTATGGTCTGATAACCATGATATAATTATGGTCTGATAACCATGATATGACTATGGTCTGATAACCATGATATGACTTTGGTCTGATAACCATGATTTAACTATGGTCTGACCACTCTGACCACAGTCAGACCAGTGTCAAATCAAAGCTTCTCATGATCAAGTCAAACAGATTCAAAGTCAGATCAAACACCATAGCCAACCATGTTTTTATCATGGTGAAACTTGATTCAAGGTTTACATCTCACAGGGTTGTCTTTTTTTTTATAAATACTTACTATTAGGGTAGTGTTTTTTTTTTGTAAAAATAATGTTTTAATGGCAAAACTTAGTTTTGTGCATGTTATGTTTTACTCTTTCTACATGCACATATTTGTATTTTTAAGGTTCTACATGAAACCGCACCATCCACTTCCTTCACTCCTGACATAACGCCTATAATCCTCGCGGCTCATCGGGACAATTATGAAATCATAAAAATACTTTTGGACAGAGGTTTCCGAATACCAAAACCTCATGACGTACGTTGCAGTTGCAAGCACTGTGTTACACAGAGCAGTGAGGACAGCTTACGACATTCACGATCAAGGATTAATGCTTATCGTGCTCTCGCTAGTCCTTCATTGATAGCTCTATCGAGCAAAGATCCCATATTGACGTCCTTCGAACTTAGCTGGGAATTAAAACGTTTGAGTAAACTTGAAAATGAGTTTAAGATTGATTACGAAAAACTGGCAAAAAAGTGTCAAGAGTTTGCGGTGGATTTGTTAGAACAGACTCGCGGTTCTAAGGAGTTGGAGGTTATTTTAAATCACGATTCCTCCTGTCCCGGGAACGATCAGGAGTTACGAACTAGTGACAATAAGATGAAGTTGAGTCGATTGAAATTGGCCATCAAATACAAGCAGAAAAAGGTAATTGTATGATTTTAATAAAGTTTTTCATGTCCATAGTATATAAGTTCTTTTTAGCTCACCTGAGCATGTTGTGCTCGGTGAACAGTTGGTTGTAGTGAGACTTACTGTTTTATTTATCAGTTATCAGTCAACAATTGGGCTCAGGGAGGTGATATTTAAAGAATTGAAGAGTGACGTCATATGCATCTGCAAAGTGTAGACTCCGCCCACTGTGGTATTCATATAAGGCGTATAGAAATGGTTGACAAAATTATAGTTTAAATTCACAATAATGCAATATATAAAATCATTTTGCACTTATTGACAGCTGAATAAGACATTTTGTATATGAATGAACATGAATTTTGAATAGTTCAAGTTGTTGTTTATTGTTTTTACAAAATAAGCTCTCCCTTGTTGAGACATGCATCTACGCCAAAAATTATTTATTTTATATTTCTCTCAAGAAAAAGGCTCAGAAATCAAGTTTGTTTGGGAATAAAAGTTGACATAATTTACTAAATCAAAAAAGGATGAAAGCAAACCAATTAATCAATCACATACATACAAAACACATGTAATAACTAGCTCAAACCTTGTTAAACATTACATAAAACATTTTGACAAATGTTATTTTCTTAATTTAATTAACTGATCAACAGGCTTTAGTGATGACGGGTCATTCAAGCAGCTTGGACTTATTATTAATTTGTGGAGACGTCATGTAAAAACAATTGCTTATTGTAAAAGGTGTTTGATAGAGATTGTGACCTTAAAAGGCGTGGTTATAAATAAACTATGGATTGGTCAATTGTTTTCACCAATCTTGATCTTCTTCTTTCAAACATTTATTATCTGGTGTTGCCCACTTTGTTTATCATTATGATCACATACTTTCCAGACAGTTAATAACTAACAACATGTTGTCATAAACCACAGGTTAAAGACGAATGTGTGGCCATTTGACAAAATGTATAACACTTTGATCAGTCCATATCCTGTCTTGGTAGTAGTATTGAGCAGCGATTTCATGGATAATTTAACGCAAAAATTCTTAATGTTTTATTTAATTACATATCTGTAATTTGCTGTAATAAATCTATCCAAAAAGGTTATCAGAAGCTAGATTTGGATTTTAGGAAGTTTAATCACAAGTGTTCAGTGAGAAAATATTTTATTTTACTGTTAAACATCATCAAATTTTGATTACAGGTCATATTGGACCCGAGGAACTAAAGAGTAATTGCCCCTGAATAATTGCATTGCTGTGAGAAAAAATAATCATAAATGACCTGAGTCATGCGAAAATTGGTCTTATGCCATATACTGCCAGTGTAGCTCCAGACCAGCCTGTCCTATTGTGTAGTCTGGTCAGAAGCTACCCTGTCTGATAAAAAATAATGCAAGATTCCATGTTCTCATGAATGGACAGTGAAGCTCTTGACCAGACTGTTCATATGTTCAGTCTGGTCTGGTGCTATGCCTGCCGCATATGTCATAAGACCCAATTTAGCATGACGTGGGTCAGATATGTATCTTTTGGTTCATGTCACATATTCTGGGAATTTAATATGATTGCTTATATAAAATACCTTGTGTACTATCTAGCAGTTATTGTACCAGGAAACTAAACTCTTGACGTATTGTCATTCGTTCATTAATGAGGCATCACATAGACAAACTTTTCATTCGAAACATTTCCTGGATAATACATTTACCATATCAGGAAACTTGTTTCAGTGGATCCAATGATTGTTAGCTGCATTTCCTGACTGTTTAAACATTTCCTGTTCAAAACTGTCTTTAAGACCTTGACTTGGTTTTTATTGGTGGTTCATGAGAATGGATGTGATATATTGCTTATGTTTGCAAACCAGTCTCTTAAAATGGCAAGTCAAGTAAAAAAAAATAAAAAAAAAAATCAATTGTCTACATTCTGTTAAAGAAACTGATATAAATGACTTTCAATTGTATGCATTTTCTTTAACAATGTGTGCCCACCTGTCAAAACAAGCTCCTTAATTTTGCCTGTCAATTGTATAATCAGATACAACAATGGTTTTGCAGGTACCCTTTTATGCCCTTGTCTCTCTGTCTGCAGCTAATTCCTCCATTGTTCGTTTTTTTTCCCCCGTCATAACTTGAAAGCTATAATGAACTTCATAAAGTGAACAGATATCATATTTTCTTTATTATAAGGCAAATTTACTTTAAGACAGAGTCCATCTTTTGCGTATTTTGAATTGGCATGATTATAAGACAGGGGAGAAAAAGGTCTTGAGGAGAGTGACTGTGATCACCTTATGTTCCGTGTCATCCAGTGTGCAGTGTGCGCCATCAAATTTTAGCTCATTATCACTCTAGAGGCCACATTTTTTGTTGAAACTTGGTAAGAATGTTTATTGCATATGTTACTATATTAAGTAAAAAAATGGCCGTTTTTTCTCGAATAACTCGTAAAAATCTCAGTATTGAGCAAACATCTTATCAAATTTGTTGTGGCCTAAGACTACTTCTTTCTATAATTGACATTGGATCTTGACCATATCAGTAACATTCCATAATGGACATTGGATCTTGACCATAACAGTAACATTCCATAATGGACCTTGGATCTTGACCATATCAGTAACATTCCATAATGGACCTTGGATCTTGACCATAACAGTAACATTCCATAATGGACCTTGGATCTTGACCATAACAGTTACAAAATATGTGTAGACTTTTAGTGTAAAAGTGTGCTTTCAACAATTGTTTTCAGATAATACATTGAAAGTCATGGTAGAACAACATTACTGCCATCATAAATAGATTGGCCACATGATAAGCTACATAGTATGATATTGATTTATGATGACACTTTTTTCCAGAACGTTTGGATTATGGGAACTCTGTATCAATTGTCATTTACCTTGCATCCTCTGTGTGTCATTCTTCTCAACCGTTTCTTGGCTAGATCCTCCTCTAGTGACCCTGGAGCATGCCAAGCTCCTTGTATTCATACATTATGGATCGGTTGATTCATAACTCAGAGCTCAGAATACTTGGACTTTCTGGTGATTGAAGAAAAGAATAAAATATAAGTTTCTTTATATAATATTTAGCATGCTGAAAATGTGCATAAACATGACCTGCATATTTTTGGTCTGATAATTGACATCTTATTGTATTTGAGAATATTAGAACACTATCTCAAAATTGCTTAATTACTTTTTACATATAAATCTGTTTAAAATTGATAGTTTTACACAAGGCCTTGTTTAACTGTTAACACCGTTCTCATATTTCTATGTTCTGGTATATCCATACAATTAATGTGCCCTATGCGGACCTCATTTTCACCAAGGTCTAGTTGTTTCCATGGCAACAATTCAAGTATAATCAAATGTGCAATGGACCAAATTATCTCAAAAAGATATCTGCTTTACTGAACTGAATGTAAATGGGAAGACAACTATTTCTGTACCATTTCTAAGAAATGCTTGGTTCATTTGGAATTCCAAACAGGACTGCTGTCAACAGAAATAAAGGCCATAATAATGAAAGATGGACTGACTTTTAAAAGAGGGAACATTATCTAAAAGTGATATGTATATTGTGAATGCCTTTTTTCGAACCTGCTTTTGGCAAGCTGGATTAAGCAGTAACATTGGCAGAGTGTATGTGCCTGTGTTACAACTGTTGAGCTAAGCGGGACTGTAATATATTTTGTCAATCTTTGTGCAATTTTAAAATGACATATCACATATTTTAATTTTTGTGCAAATGGTTTGCTGCCGGTACTCATAGCTTAGAGGTCAAGGTAACACCTAAAGGTAAAAAAAAACAAGTAAGACGTGTCACAGGCAAGTCATGTTCCCCATGGGTAAAGGCCAAGGTCTTACTTGAGGTCAAACACCTGCTTGGAGCAACTTGTTAACAAGCATGGTTAATAATATTAATGAGACCCATTTTTGCATGACACTGCTCCATTAATACTACCCAACCTTTATTTTTGTTTCCAGTTTGTTGCCCACCCGAACTGCCAGCAGCTTCTAGCCACGCTGTGGTACGAGGGCTGCCCGGGTTTCCGGCGTCACAACATCATGTGCAAGCTCCTCATCACCGTGATGATCGGCTTCCTGTTCCCGATACTCAGCATCGTTTACCTCATTGCTCCCAAGAGCAGCCTCGGGCATCTCATTAGGAAGCCCTTCATCAAGTTCATCTGTCATAGTGCTTCATATATACTGTTTTTAAGTAAGCGACTTTTGCAATAATATTTATCTTGAGGATTCTGTTATGTGGTTTCATCCCATTTATAAGCAACATGGTTAGAATTTTTGTCAAAATCACACAATCATTAGAAATTCAGTATTAGATTTTAGCCCTAGATAAGAGCTTAGATAATAACATGGTATTGTTCATCTTAATGAGTATTGTGGAAAGAAGGGAAAATATATGGAAAATGACATTGAAGTTATTCCCTGTTGGTAATCCTAATATTTCGTTAAAATGTCCATTACAATTTTTACTTACCAACATGCAAATTGCAAGATGAACTGAACAAAAATTTACGATGTAAGTAATTTCACATAAAATCCATTCTAAAACAACAGAAATTTTTCTGTATGTTGTATTAAACTTCCATGTGGAGCACACTCAACAAATATATTTCTTGATAAAAAAGGTTGATTGTTTGAAATTGGTGACTCTCAATTAAAAAATATGATATGATGTTGCAAGTTTCTTAAAATTAGGTTCACAGTGTACTTTATGTGCTTAATACAATGACAAATGTGCAGTATAGTTCAATTAAAAAAAATCATGCAAGTTGACAACTACTCCACAAGCATTGGCAAGCATAAAATGAAAGTTTTTGGTATTTCAATATCAAATAAATGAGTGCACACTACAGGATGTGAAATTCCTTGAAGTAATTGAATCCAATATCTTGAATAAGCACATTAGGAAGTATACATCCGGTTTCTGATATACTTGTTTACTTGGCTGTGTTCATAATCAGGCTTTATATTTATTCCTTTGGGGCCATGTATTTATTTCTGTATTTTGCTTCTTCTTATTGGAGATGTAATTAAGCTTAAACAAAAATTTCCTTTACTGATTACTTATTCGATGGCTTATGTACTTAGACTAAATAAATGTTTTTTAACTTTAACTGGCATATTAGTAATCAGTATAAATGTTTCCCTTGCAGTGTTGTTAATTCTTGTTTCCCAACGCGTTGAAATTCCGTTCCTCGATAACGACTCATCAGCATTCGTGAAGGACTCGAGAACGGAGCTACGGGGTGCTCCAGCAACCTCGATAGAGTGGATGATCCTTGCGTACGTGATCGGTCTCATTTGGACAGAGATCAAACAGCTGTGGGACGAGGGTGCGGACGAATACTGCCATGACATGTGGAACATTCTGGACTTTGTCACGAATTCCCTTTATATCGCCACGCTGACTCTCAGGGTTATTGCATATTTACAGGTGATTATGTTGTGAATATGTTTATGCCTGGACAGAGTGGAAGGCACTATAAGCATAACACTTGTGCATCCGTACGTCTATATTAAAGTCCTGAAGCTTGTGTTTTCAAATCCAATTTAACTGGGCGGATCTTGCTCAAACTTTCACTGATAAATTATCTAAATAAGTAAATGACTGTAAAGAAAGGAATTTGGGCTGCCATGAGTTTGGTAGAATTAGGATCCGTAATTGTCAGTTATTTAACTACGGATTATATAGTCTCAACAATTTGTGCTTTTAACTTCTCTGACTGCTTGGCAAATTTTGCTCCAACTTTCACAGCTGAATGAATCTTGACTATGACCAGCTATGGGTGAAGTATGACTCTTTGTCTTTTGGTAAATTGCAGAATATATAGTGGATTTGACTGTGTCCAAACATGTGTCGAGGTGGGCATCAGTGTCTGTGACAAGTTTCTAGTTTTGTTGGTGTTGTAAAACTTAGTTTTGAAGAACTTGCTGTCAGAAGAATAAAAAACTGAGAGTTGTGGTTACAAATATTAATAAACAAGAATACATTCTATTTTTTGGGGAAATTGTTTGGCAGTTTTTGTCCGACAATGGCAAAACAATTGTTTGTTAAGATTGGTAGAAATTCAACCAAGCGTGTGTTGGCCCGATGATTTAATAACCACATGTCAGACAGTTGTAATGTTCTTTATATTCTGATGTGAAAGATGATGTGAAAATGATTTTTATTCTATCATTTTGATCTAAAAAGTAAGTTTGCAGTTCAATTGAGAACTATTATGAACTATTATGTAAGTTTGGGACTTCTTTTTGAGTGGTTAATGGGTTTTTTTACAAATTGATTAATTTTGTTGTTTTTGCTTGGGAACATCGATATCTGGTGGGTATCATGTTATAGCTATAAATAAATAAATAAATAAATAAAAATGTGTGATTTAGTAATAAAAAATGGTTGCAATTGTTGCATTGTGTGTGTTTAATATTTATATAAAAATATGGAACGGGCTTAATTAGGCCCATTAGTGGATTTAAGTATTTAGAATAAATGTTATTCTTTTTAAAGCTTTATAACTGATGGTACATTTACTTATTTTTTGTTCAGCTTCTCTCTGAAACGAATAATACGCCTTCTCAAAAAAGTGTATTTAATGTACAAGATGCAAACAAAATGAAGGTATTCTTTTTTCTTCAATTATTTCATTTTTGTGGAAGGTAAAGTGCTCCTCTTAAATACAAGATTTAGTTGAATTCTTTAAAATGGCTTTAGAGGTGTGAACATCTTGAATATCCATTTAGACACCAAGGTAAATTCAATATCTTTTAAACAGGGAATATCTTTAAAAAAGAAGACATAGAGTTTAATGCCTGAATAATGTACAGACTACTTTCTGATGGTTTTTTGGTCACAGCATGAAACCACCAGATAAACCAGGATTTCTAACATTTGATGTTGACCTCTAATTTCTACTATTTCCAAATGTTCACGGATTCCCCTTTCGCTCTATAATTAATTAACTAAGTCCACATGCCTACCCATAAAAAAGGGATATTGAAACAAACAACATCAAAACTAAGTCCATTGTATTAAAAACATTCTTCTAGATTTGAATGTTATGGCTTCAATAACATATGTAAAAACATTTTTTAAGATGGGACTGATGCTAAAAGAAGTAAATGTTCAAAGAATAAAAAAAATCAATAAGTAGGAGTATACAGTTTGTACTACTTGTAATCAAAGTCTTATAAGCTTGGGTTTTGTCATTGATCTGGCTAAGGTGGTTGGTATTGCGGTCAAACTGGGGGTTTGGAGAACAAATCAATATATTTTATTGGAACTAAATGTGTACCTTATATCATAACAGAGCTTGGGACTTTATTACCGGTATTGAGGTTGGTGGGGTCAATTTTAACATGACTACAAATACAGAAATCGTTTCTGTTAAATGATTTGAGAATGTAATGTATATATTGATATATAAGTTTTCACACCTAATATAAAGAAAAAAAGCCTTCAGTAATTGTAAAATATTCAATATTTTAACAACAATACCATGTGAATGTATTAAATGCCATGATTGATATTAGTTATCATACATAAAGCATCCTTTATCCAACTTAATTATCTAAATCAGGTCGAAAAGGAGAAAGAGCTGGGTCTGAGAGAGCACGCAAACCTTCCACGGCAGAAATGGGACGCGTATGACCCCAATCTTATCGCCGAGGCCTTGTTTGCCGCCGCCAACATCTTCAGTTGCCTGAAGCTCATCTACATATTCACCGTGAACCCCCACTTAGGGCCCCTGCAAATATCCCTGGGCCGCATGATCATGGACCTGATGAAGTTTGCCGTCCTGTACGTGTTGTTGCTGTTCTCGTTTGCGTGCGGTCTCAACCACCTCCACTGGTACTACGCGGCACTCAGGCGGGAAGAGTGCGATAAGAACCGGCTTGGCTCCTACTCGGCCAAGGCCAATGATGCCAAGTTTGACCCTTGTGACCGGCGATTCAAAAGCTTTGCAAAGTAAGTTGATATGATGTTGCTTAGTAGATCCATTTATAAAAATACATTAATAATGAAATGCATTATTTCCTTTTTGTTACATCGGGATTATGAATATCTAGCTGGCTCTAAATGGCATATTGCAAAGTATTGAATATCCTGGTTAACATTGTTACTCTGTCACCTCTCCAACCAAAGTTCTCAGACAAGTAAACCCTCAAGAATTAATCAAAGCACAAACTCTTTTTATAATTAAGTTATTAGATATTTAACTGAAATCATGTTATTCAATTTTCTTTAATCTTTCTCTATTTGTAGTTTGTTCGAGATCATTCAAAGCCTTTACTGGGCTATTTATGGACTGGTAGACCTGAACCACCTAGAACTCGAAGAAGACCATGAGTTTACGGAATTCATAGGCAAGCTGATGTTCGGAAGCTATTCCTGGATCGGATTTGTCATACTGCTAAATCTGCTGATTGCCATGATGAGTAACTCTTATCAGAATATTTGGGTAAGATATGCTAGAGTTGTTTCTCTTTGACATCAAATAAGTCGGTGCATAATGTATGTACTAAGTAAGCTCTTAATGAATTTTTTATCAAAGGGTTATATTACAATACTGTTCATCTGTATACAGACAAATTGTTGTGGTAAATAGATTAAAATATTAGTAGTCTGTTATTCATTATAAAAGTGGGTGGGGATATGTGACTTATATATGGGTAATTATTCAGTCAGTTATTTGAATATGCAGTTATTGGGAAGATACTGTTTTGAAAAACTTGTTGGCGGATGATATTTTTTCACAAAAACAATTTAAAAAAGATATGACAGACATTAAAAAAAAAGAGAAATATGGTCTTAAGTATACAGAATCACAAACTTGTATGGTGGAAGTGATGAATTAAGAATTAAAGTATGATACAAGAATGAATGATTTGTCAAGTAAAGTTAACTGTATTGGAGCTGTGAGTGGAAGTATGCTTTAAAAAGTCAATATGAATTATCTCCATCTTTAAAAAGTTTAACATGTAATTTAAATATATAGGCTGGCTAGCTCAGTAAGTTGAGCTCTGGGATACAAATGTGATGATGGCGGGTTTGATTCCCGGGCCGGCCATATAACTTTCGTTGGCATGGGTCATGATATAATTTCTACAGCCATTCTCCCCTACCTCTGATTCAAGTAGAGCAGTTGTCAGATACTGGGATAAGTATGTGCATTTAATACTGGTATATGAGCTAACACAGAACACAATTATATATATATTATTTGAGCCCAGTTATGCTTACAGATCAAGGCTTATTTAATCACTCTCAAGTCTGTTTGGCTGGGTAGAACTATTACTTGGTTTCTTTGGAGAATATCTTAAGAAAGATAACCCTAGGTGAACACCATATCCATAACGTTACCACGACATGCAAAAGCAGTTAATAGTGTAGTGTTGTTTTCACTTACAAACAGTTTTATGAGATCCAATGTATACATACAATTTCCAGAGCCAGTCAGACGAGGAGTGGAAATTTGCACGTTCCCGTTTGTGGATCAGCTATTTTGATGAAAGCGGAACACTTCCGGTTCCTTTCAACATCATTCCGAGCCCCAAAACATTTTACTACATCCTGATCTGGCTTCGAGATCGAATGTTCATCTGCTCAAAAGATCACAAACGGAATCGGTGGCAGAGCATTCGGGTAAGGCTAATTGAATTTTTCTTATCTGCTGTTTGGTTGTTTGTTGTTGTGTTTTTGCGTTTATTATTATAATTGAGTTTTTTTAAGTTGTTAAAATTATTAACCTTATCCTGGATTGTGCTAGTCTTTTGGAAAAATCCACAAAAATCTATGTATAGACAATACTGACCAATTGTTTGCATCAATGGTAATTTCATTCAAATAATAATGGTTGAAATTGTATGTGATTTTGAAAGGACTTAAAATGAGTCAGCTTTGTTTTTAACCCAAATTAGTGTTTTTTTACCAGCACATTCTGGTATATGTCTTTTGAGGTGTGACTTGGAAAAACCAGTTAAACAGCAAAAGGTTAAAGTGCTATTCTATAAATTTGAGGAAACGCTTCTCTAATTCAAACTTATTTTCTTTTCAATGAGTTGTAACATAATTCCTCTGTAGGTAGAAATTGTTGAGTCCGGAATTATCAAGGCAGATTTTACATTCTTATACATAATAGATCTTCATTCAAAGAAATGGTCATGTTCTTCCATGATGTGTCTTTTTTAATTTTCTGTTTTGGTGTGTTCTTTGTTGTCCCAAGATAATGAAATTAAAATAAAAGTACTATGAAAAGAATCTTTGTCTCCATGTAGGCTGTCTACATACACAATTTCAGTGAATATATATATACCTCCATGCAAATTCAAGTTATTGAACAGAAACCATTTATCTATTTTTATTAACAATGACCTTGACCTGTTTAGGCCCAAATATAATCACAAGTTAGGTCTTCATGCTCACTTTTCCAAGGTTTTATCAAGATGGGTATTGCAAACAAAAGTTATTGACCAAAAACCAGGTGCTTGACACAACCGGCCTAAATTTATAGATTGGAATTGCATTTGTGGCCAGTCCGTTCAAGGTCACAGTTACTAAAAATAGAAAAATGGTTTCCACTCAACAACATGAGTTTGTAATGACCTATTGCACTTAAATTTGAGACACGTCATGTGAAAATGCGATTGTGCAGGCTGTTCTGAAGCTACGCTGGCCGCATATGGCATAAGACCTATTATGGCATGATGTGGCTGCTTTTATGTGAAAGAAGAAGCTTGCATGGAGACATATCTTGAAAATGCATTCAGAGTCAATCAATTTAAGATAAAGTGAGTTTTTACTAAAAGTAGGATTTGTTTTGCACCCCAATTTTAAACTTTAGTTTGGATGGAGATGTTGTGCTCAAATTAGGTAAGTAGGTAGCTTACATGCAGACCTAACTTGGGACAAGTCGGATAAACATCAACATCACTTTGTCTAAAATAAAAAATAAAAACAACGCTAAATAACTTAAGTTTTGATAGAGATATTGGGCTTAAATTGTGGGTGCAGGTGGCTTACATTGAGACCAACCTAGGATAGCACAAGTTTTGTGACACTGCTATGTTTTTTGTTGTAATCATTCAAACTCATGGCATCATAAGGCAGCTAGCAGAGGCCTTTCTTGATATGAATGTCAGTTTCTTTTTGCTTTCCACACAACTTACTTTATCACAGATTGAGTATGTGATACATGCACCATTGTGTCTATTGATTTAAAATGAATGTTACACGAGTCCCCACATTGGTTTAATGGTTTCTATATTTGGTTAAGTTTAGTCTCATATAGTATAAATGTTGTATGATGTGATTTTTTTCATCCTCATTTTGATTAATGTAAATACCACCAATACGTTTCCTTATTATTGTGAAGAATAATTATATTTCAGTGTATGTATATACAACTATTGTTCCCGCTTCAAAATAATATGGGAATGCTTTGCTCCTGCTTGTCGGTTTGTGGAATGGTTGATCGGTTCTTAGACCGTTTCCGCATGATATCTAGAGTGCTATTTGACCTATATTCACTCAAATTGGTATGCTGGTTACGTAGGTGTAAAGGAAACGCCGGTCAACTTTGAGGCCAAAAGGTCAAAATCATAGAGGCTTGTAAAATGTCTTTCTGATTTCTTCATGGAACATTTCGTTTCGCAGGATATTTATAGAAGGATTTGACCTTGGAATTTAAGTTAATATGCTTGTTAAGGAGGGTTTGACCCCTATTGACTTTGAAATCAGTCTGCAGAAGTAATATTTAACAAGAAACATCTTTATAACACACAGTACAGGATGTTACGCATAGTTTTCGCAGTTTATTTTACATTATTACATATTGCTGATCATATATCTATAGATACAAAAAAAAAGAAGAATGGAAATGAAATTAAAGCATGTTAGTCAACCGACCACACACGAAGTATCCGTACATTTTTTTAATATTTATTCGCGCATTCTTCGGACAAACCTGTTTATTGGTTTGTCCGGCATTGCTATTTGATTCAATTATTAACAGTATCGGGAATCATCTCGCTCATGCTCAATACGTTGGTCAATATGGTCGAATAGTTCTTGTTAAATTAATCAAAAATAATATTTATCATGGTTTTGTTGAAAACACATTAAGAATCTTTTATTGATATACCATAATTATATCGGCGAATATCTTCATTTAACATCTGGTCTAAATAAAATTCCAGTTCATCTAGTTCACGCGATGCCGTCTATATTTTATAACGATCCCTGTACTGACCGCGAACTGACCCTGATACCTTGCGGCTTGGAATGCAATGCTTTAAAGTGAGGTCACGATTCCACTGCTGGAACAATGGCTTGTTTAAAACTTTATATTTTTACATGTTTAATGTTCAATTTCGACAACAATTAAAAATGGTTTGGCCAAAACTAATATCAGGATATCGAAAAACGATACTTTTATGAACTGAAATATACTAGTACGCAGACAGCAATATGGAAGTAATAACTTAATATGAGCCTTTAAGTACAAACGCTCTGGCCCTGACATTCCTTTGAATATAAACGGGCACACATAAACTGTATTGATGTCAAGATTTGAGTGTAAAACTGTTCTATCCATAAAGACTTTTCATTAGAGATAAAATTGTTTCATGCTGAACACGCAGCAGACCAGCGTATTATGCTATACTACAAAGACGCAGTCATGTTTCCAATGTTCTGAGGGATTATGCTCAAATCAGCCAATGGAATAAATGAAGTGTATTCATTTGTGTCCAGCCGCGGGAAATTTTATTTGAATTCTATTGGACACTTACAAGGGAGGTAAGATGAAAATCTAGGTTATACAGCAACGCCGAAAAAATAATCCTTAACACTAACCAGGTACTGAGGCATATGGGTGCTAAAAGCAAGGGGCAGGGGCATGCATGCATTACAAATATCTCTTGTTTTCATCATACTAATTTTCTGATATTTGGAGTTTGAATTTATGCAATTTGATAGAGTAACAATTGGTTACCTTATTAAGTCTTCTTGTTGATAATTATTCAAAGAGACGGTGCATTCTGTTTGTTTTATTTTTCAGCAAATGCGATTCTTCAAAGTAAGACTGTCCAATTAGTAATTTTTTAAATGATTTGTTGTAATGGAATGATTATATTTGTTGTTTTTCTTTTTTAATTATTTTCCCCCCCTTTAAAGAAGTTTGGGGCATATTGCTTTGCACATGTCTGATGGTCGGTAGTCTGGAAGGTCGGTCTGTATGTAGACCATTTTTGCCACAGTATATCCAGAGAATGCTTTGACCTATATCATTCACATGTGTATGTATAAAAAGATCACCGTGGCGTAGTGGATATGGTGTCCACCTAGCGATGGGGAGGTCATGGGTTCGAACCCCACTGGGAGCGTTCCTTTGAACTCCCCCAAAGACACCAAGTACTGGTTATAGGCCCGGGAAACGGACTCGAGAGCGTTTATACAAGCCTACGGCTTTCGATGCAATCGAGCTAAAATAAATATGTTTAAACTAAATGTGTATGTTGGTTCCTTGGAAAAAAGGGAGTAACTTATTGATATTTGGGTCAACTTGTCCTTACAAAGATCTTGGTCACATTGGGGCTTGTAACATAAAATTTGTTTCCCACAATTTCAAGAGAAAGATCTACCATCATCCAAATTTGTTCTTGAGAAAAGTAAGATGTTTATTGATTTTGCAGTCAATAGATGAAAAGTTAAAATCACAGACTCTTGTTACATGTAATTCATATCCGAACTACATGTATATGTAAGGAATGCATTGACCTCAAGATATCTAGAAAGTGCTTGAATGTTCAAGCAATTCAAGTTAGTTCAGTCAGGTTACTTGGAAGGGATGGAGAAAGTTGTTTGTTCCAGAATTCAACCTGTCACATTTCAAGGTCACCAGGGTCACAAACTGACATGAAGACTGTTTCCACACAATGTCTTGAGAATACTTTATTATAGAATTATATAAATAAGTATGCTGGTTAGCCTTGAGGAAAGAAATATAAAAGTAATATTAAAAATGTATCTTTAGAATATTATTGCACTTATTAAAGACTTGGCTTGAAAGTCAGAATTGGGAGCAGGGCAAATGTGTTTTACAAACATCTGTTATCTTATATAGACTTTAATTCATATTCATACTTTTCCAAAATAAATTTTGTATTACATGAAGATATTCATAAGTCATCAGCTTGTAAAATAGTAATAATAATTATAGTTCCTGACAGTAAGATTTCTGTTTTGTTTTGCTTTTATAGAATAGAAGAGACGTTTGGGTTATGGTAAATAAATGCATGGGACTTTATGTATTTCATTATGTATATTCCATCTTATATAATCTAAACATTTTACATGTGCTGAATGTATTTATATTGTTCTTTGCTATCAATTTTTATTGAGATATTTCTTAAATAGTATTGGTCAATTATAACATACTAGAATGTAAAACAATGTTTAATCAGCATGGTTTACTAATAAGTAAAAATATGCATTAAAATAATAATCAGCATGCATAATTAAATATTTAGTTTTCTATTAGCTCACTGAGCATTATATACTTATTTTTAGGGTTTGTAATTGCCTNATAACATTTGGCCAGAATGTAAATCTTGATAAAATCTGGGTTGGGATTGTATTTGGGTCATCTGGGGTCAAAAACTAGGTCACTAGGTCAAATCATAGAAAAACCTTGTGTAGACAATAGAGGTAACAGTTTCCATCAGATCTTTATGAAACTTTGTCAGAATGTTTATCTTGATGAAATCTGGATTGGGATTGTATTTGTGTCATCTGGGGTCAGAAACTAGGTCACTAGGTAAAATCATGTAAAAAAACCTTGTGTAGACAATAGATGTCATAGTTTTCATCTGATCTTAATGAAATATGGTCAGAATGTTTATCTTGATAATATCTGATTTTGGATCGTATATGGGTCATCTGGGGTCAAAAATTAGGTCACCGGGCCAATTCTAGTAAAACCTTGTGTAGATTAAAGAGGTCACAGTTTTCATCATGTCTTAATGAAATTTTGTCAGAATGTATAAATTGATGAAATCTGGCTTGGGATTGTATATGGGTCATGTGAGGTCATAAAGTAGGTCATCTGGTCAAATCATAGTAAAACTTCCTGTAGACGATAGAGGTCACAGTTTTTCAGATCTTTATGACATTTAGTCAGAATATTTATCTTTATTGAATCTGGGTTGAGATAATATAGTCAGGTGAGCGATTCAGGGCCATGATGGCCCTTTTGTTCAATATTTTGGCCCTTTTTTCGTTATCTGATGACACTTCGATCATGGAGTTTTACAATAGGATTAAGGTCATAAAACCTGGCATTTGCATGTCGGGGGGCAATGGACCACTACATTTGCCTTATTGAGTGAATAACCTTGAAAACCGGTAATAAACAATGGTTTTGCCTGGAAGCATTTGAATGATGTCGTTAATGTTAAGAACCATAATGGAACAACAGGATAACATGAATTAGTGCCAATTATGATAATCTTAAACAACTATCTTTTGAAAGTAAGCGTTATGCCAATTACCGGGCATAATGTCAATTAACAGTTCAATTATCTACTGTTCTCAGAAAGATAACTGTGACATATACTTAATGCTGCAAGTATGATGCACCATATTGCAAGTTTTACGAACAATTGAAGGTGTTAGACTTATAATGTCTAATGAACAAATAAAGAATTCATGGTTTGCACATTTTTATTTTATTGCTTTAATTACAGGTTCATACTAGAGAGTATGGGTACATCACATGCTCATCTTTGAACTCGTTGGTCAAAGTACAGCCATGTAGTAACTTTCTGTAAATTAAATTAAGCATTTGAAATTATTTCAAATGCAGTGCAAACATATATAAATGTAACTTATAATATACTGCGTGGTATTTTACAAGCACGTGATATTACCGGTAGTCCTTGATACAATTGACAATATTTTCGGACACTTCAATTGTTTGACTCTAAATTTTCAGACACCTGTATTTTGTGAATATTTTTCGTATCTAAGTTTTCGGACACAATTTTTTTTTATTATTTTTAAATGTCCTTAAACATAGAGTAATTACGGTATTATAAAATCTTGGATTAGTTTGAATTTCAGTTAAAAAATATGGCAGCCGGCGGGTCGGGCAGTTTTCATTCTTATGTCTCGGTAACTTAACCTTTCTAGCCAAAACTAAGTTCTTATGTTTAGGGACTGTTCAAGAACTATGCAAGTCTGTAACTAAAACTGGAACTTAAATTTTCAAGGACATGTCATGTTCTAAACCTGTACTTATCTGGTTTATTGCGTTGTTTAAGATTATTTGAAGAATATTAATATTTATAAAAACATTCTTGAACTCTTCTTGAAAGTTATGTTCACCTTTTAAAAAGATTTTATTTAAGAACATTGCAAGTTGTTAGCAATGTAATAAATTGTACATATTTGCAGTTTTTTTGTACCATCTAAGAAAAGGATATGAACTATAAAAAAGTTCTTGAATGCTTCTCGAAACCTTCTTGAATTCATTATCTTGTTTCTGATTGTTCATTTTAAAATCTTGAGAAGAAGGAGGAAAAATGGAAGTTTACTACAGGGTCTCTTAATAAATTGTAATTGTCAATGTTGCTTATAAAAAGTAACATTGTTTGTATACACAAAATGTGGTGTATGTTTTGATGTTACTTATTTTCAGAGGCTTGATATCAAGAAACATTTGGGGAAATCATACCTGTCAAGTCTCACGGTTTCGCCGTGAGTCTCACGGTTTTTGGCATGCGATGACGGTCTCACTGACCTAGTAATTTCTCACGCATTTCTTCAAAAACAAAAAAATGAAAAAATTAATGTTTGGATTTCATAAAATGTCGTATAATTACTACCGAGACGGGCGTTTTAGTGGTTTCTAACCTAAATACCACATGTACCGGAAACTACATCAACAGTGTCTATGTAAAATAAAAAATTGATTTCAAAATGTCAGCACGTGGCTCACCGGCAAAGAATTATGTTTCATTAATAATGACATGTTCTGTCTTTCTCCATTATATCTTTTACTGAAATATTTTTTTAAATGGTGACTTTTCATGCAAAAAAAGGGCTAATTTCAGAAAAAAAAATAGTCTTAATTTTGCTCAGGAAATAGCCCCAAAAAGCACCACAGATGATCTAGGATCAAAAAAAAATCCGCGGGGGCCATGCCCCCGGACCCCCCCTAGATCTGGTTTCACTCTCAGCCACTTAAGACCCTTGACAGGTATGGGAAATTGATTTGAAAAACATTGAAATGTACAGATATTTCAGACAAATGTTATTTGGACATTTTATATTTATATATTTATGATTGATAAAATTCTTATGCATACACTTAATGAAATCCCCATTAATAAGAACATTAGTAGGTCAAATATCATCTCGTCATCATCATCTTAGTTTAAACCTATTAATTTAGCTCGATTGCAGCGAAAGCCTAAGGCTTATTTGAAAAGCTCTCGAGTCAGTTTCCTGGGACTAGAACGAGTACTTGGTGTCTATGGGGGAGATCGAAAGAACGCTCCCACAGTGGGGATCAAACCAATGACCTCCCGGTCGCAAGACGGACACCATATCCACTACGCCACAGCTGCTCATCATCCTCATGATTTAATACTATGCTTAATGCGTTCTTTCACTGTTTTTTATGCCCCCCTTCGAAGAAGAGGGGTTATATTGCTTTGCTCATGTCGGTCGGTCGGTCCGTCCACCAGATGGTTTCCGGATGATAACTCAAGTACGCTTAGGCCTAGGAACATTGATCATGACTCGCAGATGACCCCTATTGATTTTGAGGTCACTAGGTCAAAGGTCAAGGTCACAGGTCAAGGTCACAGTTACTGGAAATAGGAAAATGGTTTCCGGATGATAACTCAAGAACACTTACGCCTGGGATCATGAAACTTCATAGGGACATTGGTCATAACTGGCAGATGACCCCTATTGGTTTTAAGGTCACTAGGTCAAAGGTCA
>VMBQ01003770.1:22461-37133 GCA_007657795.1 Dreissena rostriformis | reverse complement strand
CAACACAGTGAAATGCCACCACCACCACCACCACCACCACCACCACCACCACCACCACCACCACCGTTCAGTGACAAAAAACGTATTCACACAATGGCTGCCACTACAACTCACAGCCCATATGGGGGGCATGCATGTTTTACAAACAGCCCTTGTTTTTATTTATTTTGCTTAAAAGATCCGTATATTACCAAATACTATGATGCTATATCAAAAGTTCCAACAACAAAATTGCCATACGAAGATTAATTAAAATAGGAAGACCCTAAAACAAGTAACATTAGTGTAAAAACCTTAAAATACAAACATTCTGCAACTTTTTAGCTTCTAAAAATCGTTTCACTATGTCATCTTTTTTCGTTTTACGGATGATCTGGAGTCAGAATCGGATTCATTTTGTTTGCGTTCATTCGCATAATTTATGCAAGCTATTTTTATTTTAAATCACCGTACTATAAGAATTATATTGCGCAGTTCTTTTAGAGTCAGGTACTAGAGTCAGGTACTAGAGTCAGATTGCATACACACCATTTCAAATAAATATACAAAGCAATACAGTAAACGCTGTTTCAACTAATAAACTTATGAAAGATAATCTTATAATTGAAAACGAAAGAATGGCCTTTGAAATTTAAACAAGTCATAAATAAAAACAAGTGACCTACTTCATGCTTCTGACGCTGTCCAAAGCCAATCTCGCTTTGGCTCGTAAATGTTCGGATATCCCCGCAGGAAAGTCAAATGGAATATATTGTACCAAAAATAAATAAAAAACTAGCATTTTGTATATTCGTTAAATCAATGTTACCTGACCACATCTAGCGTTGAAATTTTGGCTATTGCTATAAGGAACACTGATTTTTTTTATGGGTTAACTTTATTTTATGAACTTTAAGTTGATTTTGAGCATTTACGGATCTTTAAAAGACTCTTGATTGTTTACTAAGACATTTTTCTTTAACTTCATTTATATATAATAGAAATCACTCATTACATGTTTTTATTTCATTTAATCTGTTAATTGCTGTGCAGCTCATGGTGTCATATTTATATTGTGATAATATACTAATTGTATAATAAAAAGTTAGGGCAATTTCCTTTAACTTGGTGTAAGAAGATTGTAAAAAATGCTCTGAAAGTGTGCACGAATGATTCCAATACAGGTTCAGGTTGAATGAAAAATTTGTAGAACAGTTCCATAACAAGAACTGTTCAACTTTTCTGAAAATGTGCAAGAATAATATAAGAACACTTTATGAGAAAAAATGTTAACCTTTTTGAGGACTCGGAACAATAACAATTCAAGAAGTGTTCAATTGAAAGAACAATTAGTACAGTTCAAGAACTAAGTGTAACAATTTTAGAACAAATCAAGAACTACATTTTTAAGAACTTACGGACTTGAACAGTTATTGAACTGAAATGTTCTTGTTGTTGTAAAAAAGTATTATTTAAAATTTTAAGAATAATTCTTTGATTGTTCTTGATTTTTTTCTGGGAAGTTCTTGCACTGTTCATTTACTGACATCAAGAACAGTTCAGGAACTTTCCTTAAGTGTTCTTATTTCTTTAGAGTTCTTTAGACCCTTTTTGCTCAAAACAGTTCAGGTGAGCGCCTCAAAACCTTCGGCGCTCTTGTTCAAAATATGACAAAAAGCAGTAATTCTTACTGTATGGCATGTGCTTAGCATTTAAATTGTGTCATAAATAAAACATTGCATGCACATTGATGGCTTAAAATAATTCATACTTGTGGTGTCATGGCTAATCAAAGTGGCATTGATAAGCTAATACAACAATTTCACAACAAACTTGTGTAATGACAGCATGATTATTTACATGTTCCAGTATTCTTTATACATTTCTATATGCTTGTTTAAAGACTGGAGGGTATTATAGGAACACCTGCAGTGGGCAGCAGCTGCATCCAGGAGGATCTTACATCAGATCATTATGAAACTTGATGATAATCTTTGTGGGCATAATATGTGGGCCTAGTTTGATAACCAGCCAGATCATGTAAAGCACTTCTGAATTCTGGCCCTTAGATTATTATAAAAAAGGCAAATTTAACCTTGTTTGCTCTCTTACTCAAACAGTTAACATTGGATCATCATGAAACCTAGTGAGAATGTATGTGTGCATAAATATCTCGGCTGTTTTTATAACCAGCAAGATCCAATTGTTTAATTATGGCCTTTGAATTATACAAAATTGGCCAAATGAACCTTGTCTTCCCTTTTACTCAACTAGTCTTAACCGTATCATCATCAAACGTGGCCCCAATGTTTGTGGACATAAAAATTATGCCCAAGTACAATAACCAGGCAGTTTGCCTGAAATACTTACGAATTATGGCCTTGAATAATCTGAAATTTGCTTAATTAATGTTGTCTTTGCTCTAACTCAAATAGTTTTAATCTTATCATCAACAAACTTGATTTATGTAACCCATTACCCAGACCTTTAAATGGGCTTATTATGTGAAAAGTTCTTCTTACTCTCTCATGGTGGGCTTTCCAACATGTAACAAGTCCACGTTTATTTTCCAAAATAAATGACAATTGCTCAGATCATTTGTTCAGATGAGATCTGTGATTGAAACTGGATCTTGAGCTTTAAGAAAATAGGTCAGTAGATCAAATAGTAGAAAATACTAGTTCTTGCTTGATGATGTAATAATGTTATAGAGATGGTCCTTGGCGTACCATAACCAACATCCTTAGGTCTTTTTGATTTATTAAGACAAACAGCGACCAAGGAGCACATCAGTTTTAAATATATGGAAAGGTATTCATTTTCTTGTCAGAAATGAGAACATACATATTCAGTTTGTACAGCTAAATAACCATTTTCAGATTTAATCATTTGCTTAGAACTATCAATTACTATAGTACCTGGACAAATATACATCAGTATTTAATGAAGTTTCCAAAATTAATTATTTATGTTCAGGTTCAGACTGCTGTTGTTGCATTAATATTAGAATCCCGGACATTCGTTTCCACGGACAATCGTTCCTATGCTAATTGAGACAAGGAGGACAATCGATCCTAGGTTGTTTTGACAGCCCGGACATTGGTTCCTACATTATTTTCATAGCCCGGACATTCCTCCCTACCTAATTTTGACAGCCCGGACATTGGTTCCTACATTATTTTCATAGCCCGGACATTGGCTCCTACATAATTTTGACATCATTGTTCTTGCATCATTGCTATCCCGGACATTCGTTCTTAAGTTACATTTATTAGAAAAAGTGCCAATTTTCTGAACGGAATAAGTTACATTTATTAGAAAAAGTGCCAATTTTCTTAACGGAATTAAACATGAGAATGGGATAAGAAGTTTATATGTTGTTCTTTATTTAACTTGTGATTATGATGTTATGCACAAGCAATTACAGAAATAAAAAGAAGCACATATTTACATTTATATACATATAAACACAATGGAATATGCACAAGAAAGCACAAAACAAGAAAAGAAATATGTATGTACATTTATTTGAATATTTGTACACATATCTGCATGCATACAAGTCAAAAATAAATATCCCCAACACACCTGGCACCTATCATGTGCGACCCATGCATAATGCTTACGGCTGGCGTCACATTTAAGTTAATTAAGACAAGTAAGAAATACAGGTAGGTCGTTGTTATCTCATTTAACCAACATGAAAACATCACTCTCTGCAATTTCTCGATTGTTTTTTTTAATGTTTCATCATTAAAATAGTGTGGTATTATTTTTTAATTGTATCACCTGTTTATACAGTCAAATAATATATTGAATTACACTGAGATATGTAATAAGCGAACCTTTAATGGAATTGGAGTGACTTTTACTGCATAGCCATCGATTTGCAGACTTAAGACGTGTGTTTCTTTGTGTACGAGTGACCCTTGAAGCATAGCAAAGGCTGTTCGTTAGAAGTTCCATATTGGAAGTGGATTTAGAAATTGTTTTCGGTTAGTTAGTTAATTAGTCAACTAATTAAAGGTGATAACCTTTGATCGGCGTATACTATGTTGTTAAGCTTTGCATCTTATTGTAAGAACCAATGTCCGGGCTGTCAAAATAATGTAGGAACGATTGTCTTAGTTGTCAAAATAATGTAGGAACAAATGTCCGCCTTGTCAAAATTAGTGTAGGAACGAGTGTATGCCTTTTCAAAATAAGCGTAGGAACTAATGTACGCTTTGTTAAAATTAGCGTAGGAACGATTGTCCTTAAGAACGAATGTCCCGATACCTCAATATTAATTTATTTTTTTTACTATTGTTATGTCAGTAATTTAAACTTAGGCCATTTTTTAATGAATTGGTTTACGGATTGTTTCTGGAAAAACATGGGATGGGTCTTGGGTTTAAAAAATATGATTGCAAAGTTAAATTTCAGTGATTAAATGGAGTTCACTCTTGAGACTAATAATGGGTTTATATTGATCTGTTTAATGTATAAAATGAACTTACTTACAATCTCTTTTGCCAGCAACAGTTGGGTTAGGTAGCAATTACTTGCTAAGAAATTCTTCTCATCTACAAGCAATTAAAGCCCGAACATCAATGTATTCAAATTAGTTCCTTCCAACTACTGTCTCTCAATGGAATAATCTTCCTGATGATGTCAAAAATGCTGAATCGATCCTTTCCTTGAAAAGGCTCATTAACATAGTTTGATCGACTCCAAATCCTTGATTTTCATACGGCGAAAGACGCTCTCAAATATAATACACGTGCTTAAGAACAAAGTGTCGCGCCTTAAATGAACATCTTTTCAGACACAACATAATAACATTCCCTTTACGTCTCTATAGACTCCATGAAACAATTTCACATTACTTTCTCCAATGCAATCAGTATGTACATATAATCGCGGCGAACTTGAAATACGGTATCTATATATTCCGTCCCCTGCATTGAAACTATTCTATATATGGAGCAACACTCGTGACTACTTTACAAATACTGAAATAGCTGATGCAGTTCATAAATTTATGATTATATATAGTAAGCGATTTGATACGTTAATATGCTACAAAACGCTTTTTTTGTTCAAGTCGTTCAAAACATCTTTCTTTTTTTCTAATTTTTTTTCAACTTTATCTCCTACACCTTTCAACTGTCATCCTATTACCTATAACAAATGAACAAATGAAACTCTATAATTGGAGTTTCTTTTTTTGCGTAGTGTTATTATTGTCTTATTATTTAACATCCAATTATGTTTGTTCTAAAACATGCAACTATAAATACATATATATATATATATATATATATATATACCGAGGGAGAAGACCCATATAAGACCTTGACTGTCGTTCTTATCCCATTTGAACATGTAAATATTAAAAATTGTGTATGAAATTCTATGTTTAACAATGTTTGTTTGTTTGAAATCAATATGTTTAGACTAAAATAAACTTACAATAATCAATGGGAGCATATTAGATAAATATTTCAATAGTTCTCTGAACAATATTTGAACTTTGTTATTTATGCAATGTCTCGCATTGTTAGAAAACCTGCCTTATGCACCAAAATGTATATTATATTTAACATCAGATGAAAAAAATAAAATAATTGTGATTCCAAGCATGTACAACACTTACAAATATGATCATTGCAAATATATTAAATTTGTCTACACCATAGTTACGGTACATCGTTTATTTGTGAAACACAATTGTGCATTTGACGTCAATATTTTAGTGAGTGAGTAATTTTATGACATTATATATATAGTATATTATGTTATTTAATAAAATATACATTTTTAAAGTAAATTTTCAGAAGAGGTTTTATTTGTATGATGTAGCAATTTAAAACTTCTAAATGAGAATAAACTGTATCTATTATAGGTTACATCCTATAAAATGTTATTCATCAACATAAGTGACATCAACAACACAAACAGATCTCTGTATAGTATTAGAAGCTATAGGCATCATCTAAATGTGTACATAAGTTGAATTAATATTTTATTATTTCAAGTCATTGAAGCTATTGTTGTCACATTTTCAAAGAACTGTTTCCTGTTTTAATTCTAAAATGCATTTAAACATGGACTTTGTATGGTAGCCCCGTCTGCTAGCCGACAGTATGGCTGGTGGGTGAATGTTTGGTCGCAAGTCATTACCAAAAACAGCAGCTTTATGTTGCTCATTTTAACACTTCTCTCAACACCATCATGACACTCTTATGCAAATCATGCTTGATGTCAAAGAGGTTATACTGGTATTTTCTAAAAAGATACATCTTAAATTGAAAGCTGCAGAGTGGGTTTTGCGGATTGTAACATTAACAATTGTTCTGTTTTAATACAACATTCATACGAAATAATGTTTGAACATATTTCATTTTGCCAAATGTCAAACATAAGTTTTAATTTAATGATGTGTTTTTTACTTGATTATTTAATCAGACTATTGTTTAATCATAACACGTTTGTTCTTTTATATTCCTTAGCACAAATCATAAAGTCGTAATGGTAAAGAGCTGATAAATTTTTCATTAATTTTTTTGGGGGAAATTGCTATAAATAGGGAAGTTATATATATCCGTCAACCTAGTTAGTAAAAAAAGACTTGAACCAAAAAAGACCTGAACCAAAAAAAGGCCTATATCAGTTTTTTTAAACAAGCAACATTTGTTCCCTTCTTTCACACATTACGTTCAAACTTGATGATTAAATTTCACTTGTGTAAAGTTGTAATTAAAGGTTTGTTAATAAATAATAATATCTCAAGAATATGTCAATATTTGAGTATTTATTTGTATTTTTCAGAAAGTGGTTAAGAAAATTAATGAGCGAGAAATCCGATATCAGGTAAGTCATTTTTTTTACTATTTTCAGAGGGCCCCAAACATTTTTTGCATGTACCATTTAGTAATCACCCTGTATATCTGTCTGTCTGACCATTTGACTGACCCCAAATTTATAGTCTGTTTTTACCTTATTAGTTTGAACAACTTCACTGGTAGATACCCCTCCTTGAGGAGAAGAACAGTAGACAAGAACCTTTTCTTTTCACTTTTTCAGAGTTGTCATACCTTATGTTTGCCTGGACTCTTTAACTACAATGGGCTCTAAACTGTATATATGTACATACATTTCATAATGGTATTCATTATGGTATTTGCAGTGCACAACATCATTAACTCTGCTCTGCATGTCCCTGGTGATGACTTTATTTTTACACTTTCTAATTCTAGAACAAATTGAGATATTTTAATGAAATGTTGTGCAAAGATACCTTATATGGAGACTGGTTAGGGTTACCACTTGTGTGTAGAAAGGATCTACATCAAGGTCACCTTCGATAAACGATTTCCGCTCAATTAAGTGAGATTTTGTAATCAAACGTGATATTGTTGTACATTGTGTGTATGTATTTACTTCACTTGGGATTGTAGAGGAATTGGGTTGGGTAATGATCAAGGTCACTATTGCTTAAAATAGAAAAATGGCCTGTTTCTGCTCCATTTCCAAACCACTGTGCCTATACCAAGTGACTTTTTAAGATCTGTGTTGGGAGAATAAAACGCGACCCAGATAACATTTTTAAGGATGTCTTTTTAAATATTTCACCATTTTAAATGGTATAAAGTGAAGAGCCCGCTCATTCAAGAGAGTTTTCTATAGGTATCATGATTTTTTTAAACAAATAAGTATTTTTTCAGTATAAAGTGCAACTGCGAGTTTGTAATATAAAGTCCTCACACTGATCCGACATTTTTCTAACCGTTCAAACGCGCGGTTCGCTTGTTCAAACATAATACATCAATTCTTTTTATGCCCCCGAAGATGGGCATATAGTGATCGCACTGTCCGTCTGTCCATCTGAAATTCCATCACACTTTGCGTTTAGGTTTCGAAAAATGTGGAAAAACACTTTGCTTTTAGGTTTACAAAAATGTGGAAAAGGGGGCATATGTCATCCTATGGTGACAAGCCTTGTTTTAATATAAGATCGACAATTATTTAGAATTTATTATTGATATTTTTTAGGCTGTGATGCGATCGCAAACACTTTCTTAAAATTTGGCTAAATAAATTGTTTGTGTGGTGCCAGGCTGTGGGATGCCAGACCTATTTGCATATTCAAACATCTTTAAATAAGAGTATATTCTAATGTCCTTACCAATATTTGATAACAAATCACTTACTATTTTGCAGGCTGTAATGCGGGACCTGATCAAGCGTTACGTGATGGCCAAGCAGCGCAGCCCGCAGAGAGGGGAGGGCGTGACAGAGGACGATGTCAACGAACTCAAGCAGGACATCTCCTCCTTCAGATATGAACTGCTGGAAATCCTCCGCAATAACGGCATGAAAACGCCCAACTTGAACGCTGGAAAGCCGTCTAGTAAGAAGAATCTTCTACGATACTGGAAACATTTTGATAATAGCGAGAGCTTTGAAAGCCTCAACAGTAGTGGTGACCACACATTGTGATTAGTGAACTGCTTGTTTTCCATTGTTCCCCTGGCAAGCTTGTAATTTGAAGCAATCCTAATTGTTGATTTGCCTATGGGAAAATTTACTTAGATATTAAGTCCTGAATTGAAATATAATGGAGCGATATAGAACAAGACCAGACAATATCTTGATGAACAATTTTAATTTAAACAGGTAATTACAATGAATGCTTCATAAACGGTGTTTCATTGAAAAAAAATCCGAAAAGGAAAATGCATAATGCTTTCCACAAGATTAAAGGCTTTAAATGTATTGTTAGTTAGATGTAAGCCAAATGTCTAGTCCCACTGTTGTTCTGTGAAGACTTTTAAAGTGTTGCTGTGCAGATCTGTAAAACAGCTATAGTTAATGGTCTTATTAAATTTAAGGATGAGTTACATGACCTATTTCGTATAGGTTCCCCTTAGGACTTATGTGTGAACCAACTTCATTGGTGTGTTACATTTTTTATCTGGTTTCATACTCACTGATGAGATTACGTCTGTGAAAACCAACCGAGAAGAGATATAAACATGGACACTTCTCAGAATATGGTTAAGGCTTTCATTATCGATGGAATGCCAACAAACTGAAGTTAGAATTTCATTATAAAGACCCGCTATCATTTCTGGCTTTATGCAGTTATTTACCGAAAACCTGATGTGTTGAGTCCTATTCAAAGAATTATTTAAATCCCAAGAGTTCCATTTAATTTTCTAGTTGTATTTTATATGAAGAGTGATTCGAACCACCAAATCATATCAAATCTGGTTAAATTCTGCTGTTTGGATGGTAAAAACATATTCACCATACCATTTCTGTTTATGCCCCGACCGAGCGGGAGGCATTAACCATTGCACTTGTTTGTCCGTGTCTCCTTCATAGAAATGTACTTAGTCTTGTGTTTTCAACTCCTCTTTAACTACTGTGAGTGGTTCTTGTTTAAACTTTCACAATTCAATGACCTAACATGTAGATGATGGTTTAGAAAGAAATATGTTCAGTAACGGGGTTTGGCAGAATTTTGGCCCTTTGTCTGTTTTTTCTTCCACTATTGAATGTGAAGTCAAACATTTGTGTGTTTTCTTCATCTTCTCTCTAACTACTGAATGGATCTTGCTCAAACTTTCATAGTTGAATGACCTTAAGGTGACTAGGTGATTGAAAAGAAAGGAACTTTGGCTGCAACGAATTTGGCAGTATCATGTCGGATTTTTCACTGTATTATATATTATTACAAACATTTTGTGTTTTCAACTCCTTTTTAACTTTTGAGTGAGTTTTGGTTGTTCAATTCCTCTCTCACAACTGGGTAGAGCTTGCTCAAAATCTCACAGTTTAATGACCTTAATGTGTAGATAATTTTGAAGAAACAAAATTAAACTTACCAGTTATTGCTGAATTATGTCCCTTTGTCTTTTTGTCCACTGTAGAATATATAGTGGGGTTGTCTGTGGTGAAACATGTGTTGTGGGAACATGAGTTTCTGTGACACATTTCTAATTATACATTTTTTACACCATATATGTTTTTATTTAGAATACATACAAATTAATTCCAATTTAAATATAGATCTGTTCCATTTTTACCAAGACCTTAAGTATGTGTATTAGATGTGTGCTTTATATATGGTGTTTCACGCTAAACTGTGACTTCATATTGTTGTGCTTTTGTTATGCTTTTTTAGTTTGTCTTCCAATGTGATCGTATACAATTATTTAAATGTGACCTTGATTTAATTAAGCTTTTTTTATATATGTTTAATTATGCCCCCATTTTAGAGGGAGTGGCATTTAGATTTGTCCTTGTGTTTCTGTTCTTCCATCAAATGTTGTCTTGTGAAACTCAAAAAGCTTATGGCTGAGGGGGCTGAAACTTTACAAAAATATTATTCACTACTGGAACTTAATAACCTTGGTATTTTGGTAAAAGCTTTTCTAACATCAGCGGAGGTATTACTAAAAAGAACAGACATTTTTTTACTTTTTTTCATGACAAACTTGTGTTCCTGGGTATTTAAATGCAGTTATTTCACATTTTTGGACTTCTCATGCCCATTTTGATATTGGTATTGATGCATTAATTATGTGTAATTTTGCTTAAATGATTACTATGGGTTTGCTTGTCAGACTATTTTGCTGTTAACATTAACATTTTGTTGTAAATCTTTGCAATAACTCTTAACAAACTTCTAAATAACGATGTTTATGTTGTTAAATTTGCATATTAAATAGAATTGGATTTGTAAATAATAAAAAATAAATACTCTTTAGTCATAAAGAAAGTTTAGCAGTCATTTTATATTTAATTATCAGTTGGCGAAGACCTTTTTAGCTCCTCTGGTCATGAAGTTTCCTAGGTGAGCTGCTGTGATCAGTCTATGTCCAGCTGCATGCATTTTGCCTTAAGTAAATCTTTACCTCCATACCATTATAGATGCCACATTTTTCCTCTAGTCTTCATAAAACTTGGTGAGAATGTTTATCTTGACAACTTTGAGAACAAATTTGAATATGAGTCAAGTGTGTCCTAAAACTAGGTCACCAAGTCAAAGCTTGGAAAAAACTTGTTACCACTCTCGAAGCCACAATTATGACTCCATGTTGATAAATCGTATTCAGAATATTTATTTTTACTATTTGTAGGCGAGTTTTGATCCTGGGTCAAGTGTGTCCAAAAACTAGGATACTACGTCAAATCTTTTGAAAATCTTGTTACAAATCTAGAAGCCACATTAAATATATGACTAAATCTTGTCAAACTTGGCTAGCATGTTTATTGTTACAATGTTATGTAGGCCAAGTCAAAATTAGGTCACTTGGTTAAATTGTAGCAAAAACATTACCACTCAAGAATATACATGAGCTAATTAATCTTGATGAAACATGCATGGTCAGAATGCTTATCTTAATTATATCAAGGCCATGTTTGAATCTTGGTCACGTTGAGTCAAAAACTAGGTTAATTCTTTGACAATTGTTGTACCTTGCACTCAGGTGAGTGCCTTTGGGCCATCATGCCCCTCTTGTTGATTCATGCGCTGGTAAAGTTGTTATTGTAATTCTTTTCTGCAGATCTCTTTATTTATTGATTGTACAATATAATTAATGTAGCAAAAAATGTTTTGAAATGAATACAGCTTTTATATTCAACATGTTAATTAGATACAAGTTATTTATTTCAAATAAAACCGTTAAGACTGGTTTTTTGTTTGTATTTGGGAAATCTTACAGAAATGTATTTGTAATTACGAAGATTCAAAAATATACTTTGCAAGATGTTAATTACAATGTATTGCTCCACACTAATTTGATGGAATAGGGAACAGATCTATTGCTTTACTAGTTAATGAACCTATTTTTTTTTTAAGATTTACAATATTTTTTAATATTATTTGAACATTCATTCTATAATGCTTTTCTCTGTTATTTCATAGAAGTTGTAATTTCAAGTGTGTCGTTTGCTTGTTGGCTTTTGCCTTTAGTTGTATTCATTTTAGACATTTCAGCCGTTTCCCCACCCACCTTGCTAAGTTAAAGCCTTCGAAAACCCTTGTGTTGACATGGCACAATTTTGCTCAAAGGTAATAGCACCTAAACATTCCTTTAAAATCACCATATTTATTGCATGCTTCTTCGTTTTTCATTGCGTCTTAAGATGAAAATTATTTAATTGTTTCTGAGATTTTATGATAACATTGTGGTAAAGCATCAGTTGTCCCTAATCTGCAATAAAACAATATCATTCAAATTGATATATACCGGTAAATTAATGCTTTATTTATGAGTATAATGCAAAGATTGAACTCGTCTATGGAAGAAAAGTGTGAGAAAATTAATTTCAGTTTAAATTAATACCTAAAACAAACAATTGCACTTGAAAGTCGAAGTTAAAATCTCAGTTGCAAATGTAACTTTATATTTTATGTTTTGGAAAGCACATGCATGGTTATGCACATTTGTTTGGCATTTGCATGCACCAGTAATCTGTACTTTAGTCTTTAAAACATGTATTGTTTTGTTTGTCGTGTGTGCTATTGAAAAAATACAAATGGAAGCAAGTCTGCATACGGTAGTTAAAAAATGCAAATAGTGCATATGACTGGATTCTTTTTTCTCCTCTTCTCAGAAACAAGTTTTGAGGGAGGAGCTTTGCACCTGTCTGTCAGTCGGTTATTTGAATGGTTTGCCAGTGCACCATTTTGTTTCAGCACTATAGCTAGAGACCACTTTGACCAACGTTCATGCAATTTGTAAGGTTGGTTTCTTGGGATGACGGGAAGAGGCCTTTCAATTTTGTAAGCCAACATGTCAAACGCCAAGAACGTAACAAGCTTGCTACATGTATATGAAATGTCAGCCATTTTGTGATCTATGTATATAGAGAACTCTTTTACCTACAATCATGGGAATTGGTATGGTGATAACTTGGAATGAAAGGAAGAAGCCTACTGATGTTTAGGTCAATAGGTCACAATGGCTCGTTAAAACAAATTAATTTCAGTACGAAATTAGTTTTTTTTACTGGCACAGATGTAACTTACTGGAACCATGCATCCTAATTTGTAACCTCACATTGTACATAGTTAATATTGTATTGATGTTTTTTTGCTCTTTCATGAAATGCACTTGGAGGAATTTGTATCAAGGGTCTCCCATTTAAACAGCATTGTTTGTTGAAAAAGGTTGAATATGCTGGTTTCTTGGTAGGAAAGACAACCTCCTATTGATTTTGAGGTAAACAGGTTAAGGGTCAAGGTCACAGGACTTGTGATATGAAATTGGTTCCACAGGATATCTAGAAAGTGCTTTGACCTACGATTATACAAATTGATTTGATTTATAACTTGCATAGTTATTGATAAAAATTATATAAAACAGAAAATACTAAACATAAAGATGGTAATTACACTTTCAAACTCTTAATTGGTTATTTTTCTTAACAGCTATATTTCCAAACATCTGAAAGTCAAACAATCAATAATTTGGAATTTTGGGACTGGTTTTGGGAAAAATATACATTTTTTCATTTGGAATATTACCCAATAAGGGCTATTATAAAATCAGTCAAAAAAAGCCCTGCTGTTAAATGTTAACAATTTCTTTAACTGTTTAAAATCTTCTTCGATGAACATGAACGTCAGATCTGATCAATTCACCACAATTAATTAACAATTTAGAACATGTTGTAAATCGTTTTAATTGGAAGCTAGCAACACGTGCTCATCATGGATGGGCCTTGCAAATGAAAGTTTCCAATAAAGTCTTTTTTACTGGCACAGATGTAACTTACTCGAACCATGTATCCTAATTTTTAACCTCACATTGTATATAAGTTAATATTGTATTGATGCATTTTTGCTCTTTTATGAAATGCACTTGAAGGAATACGTATTTAGGGTCTCACGTTTGTTACATGGTTTGTTGAAAATTTGGAAACATTTAAACAGTATTTTAAAGTTTCCCTACCAAATGTTAATTTATATGAACAAATTCTTTGACATTTTGATAGCTACTTCAAAGACTGGAAATCCCTGTGACATTGTGAGTTGGGTTCTCCTGCAATATTTTCTAATACTTTGTATAATACACCTTTCTGTGATTTAGATCTTCAAAAGCCACCTGTAGAATGTAAATCCATTAACACTAAAAACAATTGCCACAGAAATATATCCTCTGTGTAATTTTCCACCTTTTTTTGTTTCATTAATAATAAATATGAAAATTAATGGAGTGTTATGACTTAACAATTATCAAGTTAGTGTCAAACAATATTGCTTCAAATAAAAATAAAACTTAAACGACTGTCTTTTTTATGTCCCCCACTATAGTAGTGGGGGACATATTGTTTTTGCCCTGTCTGTTGGTCTGTTGGTTGGTCTGTTGGTTTGCGCCAACTTTAACATTTGCAATAACTTTTGCAAAATTGAAGATAGCAACTTGATATTTGGCATGCATATGTATCTCATGGAGCTGCACATTTTGAGTGGTGAAAGGTCAAGGTCATCCTTCAAGGTCAAAGGTCAAATATATGTGGTCAAAATCGCTCATTTTATGTACACTTTTGCAATATTTCAATATTCAAGATAGCAACTTGATATTTGGCATGCATGTGTATCTCATGGAGCTGCACATTTTGAGTGGTGAAAGGTCAAGGTCATCCTTCAAGGTCAGAGGTCAAATATATGTGGCCCAAATCGCTTATTT
>VMBQ01003770.1:0-20562 GCA_007657795.1 Dreissena rostriformis | reverse complement strand
ACGCCTAGGACCATGAAACTTCATAGGTACATTGATAATGACTGGCAGATGACCCCTATTGATTTTCAGGTCACTAGGTCAAAGGTTAAGGTCATAGTGAATCAAAACAGTTAAATGGTTTACTGATGATAACTCAAGAATACTTAGGCCTATGATCATGAAACTTCATAGGTACATTGATCATGACTGGCAGATGACCCCTATTGATTTTCAAGTCACTAGGTCAAAGGTCAAGTTCACAGTGACAAAAAACGTATTCACACAATGGCTGCCACTACAACTGACAGCCCATATGGGGGCATGCATGTTTTACAAACAGCCCTTGTTATCCCCCGCCAGAGGCGGAGGGATATTGTTTTTATCCCCCGCCAGAGGCGGAGGGATATTGTTTTGGCGTTGTCCGTCCGTCCGTCCGGCTGTCCATCCAGCTGGCGGATTTCATTGAAACTTGGTTTGAGTATATATATGGATAAGAGGATGATGCATGCCAAATGGCATTGTACACCATCTGTAAATAACGGAGTTATGGCCCTTTGTATCTTGAAGAAATGCTTTTTTCTATAGGCACTTTTGTGTCCGGAGCCGTATCTTCGAAGTGCTTTGACGGATTTCATTGAAAATTGGTATGAGTATATATATATATGGATAAGATGATGATGCACGCTAAATGGAATTGTACACCATCTGTGAATAACGGAGTTATGGCCCTTTGTATCTTGAATAAATTAATTTTACTATAGGCACTTTTGTGTCCGGAGTCCGGAGTCATATCTTGGAAGTACTTTGGCGGATTTCATTGAAACTTGGTATGAGTATATATATGGATAAGAGGATGATGCACGCCAAATGGCATTGTACACCATCAATTAATAATGGAGTAATGGCCCTTTGTATCATAGTATGTTCATCCATCCGATTTGCACCCATCCTTAAACAAAATATATGTTGCGGGGGATATCATTATTCTACGAATTTGCTTAATTATTTAAAAATGGGCATATATTTACAAGCACCTTGATTTTTATCACTTGCCACCCATACAAAAACGCAACGAGTATGAGTATTAGATATTCTGAAAACTGTGTTATGAAACATTATCCCCCCCTCCCCTCCATATTGACATACAGATGAGTGATTTGTTTTTCTTTTTCCTGTTATGATCTGATTTTGTTCATGTTTTTAGAAAATGGCACTTGTTTGGTCATTCTTTTTTCAACCTGTGTGCAGGGAAAGCATTAATGTTCACTAAGACATCACTGTAATGTTTTAAGATTGGATTCTACAGCAGGAAATTTGCGCCAAGGCAGGTTAAAATCAACTTAAAAGTAGCCAGAAATAAACATTGAAAAGAGAGTGAACTTTGATATGTGTCAAGTTTTTTCTTACATTTCACATGACCTAGCTTAGAATGCTCTATAAGAAAAACATGTATTGTTATGGGGGTCCCTACGTACAAAATTTTGACTTTTTAATACTGAAGTCAAAGGTTTTACATTAAATTACTGGGTGCATAAGGATTGAAATAAGTGTATTGTGACCTGGATAGAGAAATAGTGGTTTCTGATGACTATTCCTACTCCATCCATATCTGCAATCTTACCTTGAGTTTGACATTGACCTTTTTTGAATCTAACATAATTCAAATATGTGTTTTGACATTGACCTATTTTAGCTCAGATTTATTCAACAATGGGCTAGTTCGTAGTTAAACTGGATTTTACTTTTTAGCTCCGCTGTTTTCGAAGAAAACCCAAGGTATTGTCATAGCCCTCTCGTCTGCCACGTCGTCGTAGGCATCGTGGTAGGCGTCATCGTCTGAAAACTTTAACATTGGCCATAACTTTTGCATTATTGAAGATAGCAACTTGATATTTGGCATGCATGTGTATTTAATGGAGTTGCACATTTTGAGTGGTGAACGGTCAAGGTCATCCTTCAAGGTCAAAGGTCAAAAAAACTTTTTTTTTTTCATGTGTATCTCATCGACCTGCACATTTTGAGTGGTAAAAAGGTCAAGGTCAATGATGACCTTCAGGGTCAAAGGTAAAAAAAACAAACTCCAAGCACTCATAGCCAAGCGTTGGCATCCGCTCGACAGTGCTCTTGTTTGTCTAGTATCAGCACTCCTTACCACTATATATATATATATATACATTCTACTGTAACAGTCAACACAATGTATTTCTATATCTATTCTCAACAGACCGTCGCCTTTCTCGCAGGAAGAACCAACGAAGGTCCTTGGAATCTTTGAAAAAATCATTCACAGTGGGAAGCATGGGGGACCTCCTCAGTAACTCATTGAATCCTAGTCCGGAGCGACACCAAACCTCCTACGAGAGCAGTGACTTCTTGCTTGGGGGTCCGTCATTCAATCCACAGCCCGTTTCTAGAGGGGTTTCCAATGAAATACCTGAAACCATTCAAGAGGAGTCAGAGAGTCGCAGGGAAAGCATGGTGGACAGTCGAATGGAAAGCATGGAAAAGCTACGCAGACTAAGTCTTCACACCAGGCAGTTTGAGACTCTTGTTGATATCGCACAGAGTTCAGGAAGTTCAGAGGACTCAGGAAACTGCGTGTTGTCATTGAACGATGAGGGATCTCTGAACGGCCAGTCAGAGAGTGTCTGCAATGAAACTGACTGTGAAAGTGCTGATGTGGACTCCAGTAACTGTGGATTGGTCTCAACAGATGACCAGAATGCCAGAACAATGCCAAACGGTCAGAATAATTTTCTTGCCAATAATGCCAGTATTCCAGCGGGGAATAACGTGAACAAACGGAATCCCGGCAAAGTGCAGCCGATGAAAAGTGATAGTTTTGAGAAAGCTGTTGGCTTTCTGTTAGAAAGTACTTTGAAAAAGCAACAGCAAGCTAGTAGTAAACGGGTCAAGTTTGATTATGTTTAAAAGCTTGTCTTTGTTAGTAGGTCTGTTACTTTTAATTGTTATTTCGGTTACAATTATGTGTCAAACTCAAAGCTGTTTGTTTGGACAGCCATTTTGTGATATTTCAGTTCACTTGTGTCTGTGGTATGCCAAGTTTTATTGACACTTGCAAAATAATTGAGCCACGCTCTGGGAAAATGGGGCTTAATGCATGTGTGTAAAGTGTTGTCCCAGATTAGCCTGTGTATTCTGCACAGGCTAATCTAGGACAATACTTTACACTTTTATGGTATTTTTCCTTTGAAGGAAGTCTCTTCTAAATGAGAATTCAGTTTAGGCGGAAAGTCACATGTCATCCCTGAATAGCCTGTGTGGACTGCACAGGCTAATTTGGGACACCACTTAACGCACATGCTTTAAGCCCAGTTTTCCCAGAACAAGGCTTAATTTTTCACATTAACTGTGGGCATTGGTCACAGATCAAACAGCACTTTTGCAAAAGCTGAAGAAAGTGTCATTGTTGTTGTTAGCTAAAAGCAAACTGGCCAAATCTGCAACCTCTGTCCTATAAATGTTTCAGTATTGTTGAGCAGATATGGTGACACCTTTCTAAGGTGTCAATATGTGTGATAACACTATGGTAGCATCCCTTGCCCATGAAGTGCACTCAGTACTGTACAGTAGTAGACTGTTTGTCCAAAGTAAATATGAAATGAAGATCAACTTGCAACAACATGGGTAATTTAATAACATAAACAAAAATTAATAACTCAAACTAGTGTCTTAAAAATACCTTAATTTGTAACGAACCCTCCCCCTTCAGGGGGAATTTCTGGTACATGTTTTTTTACTGAAAGCAAAATATCTACTGAGTATTTTTCATGTTGGCAGCACAAAAGGTGATGGTTAATTTGTCAGTTACATACTTTTTTAATTAACCCTCCAAATTTATCCATCGTCTGTAAATTGTGAACAATTGGGTGTTTAGATGTGAAACTTTATTTTTAGCTCTTCTTAGGGCAACATGCTCATGATAAGCTTTTGTGATCATCTTTTGTCTGTCATTAGTTTTGTGTCGTCCGTCGTCAACATTTATCTTGTGAACACTGAAGAGACAACATTTATTGCCGATTCTTAATGGAACTTGGGAAGAACATTTATCTCGGTCTTATTTGAAACTTTGTCATTTGGGGTCCAAAACTAGGTCACAAGGTCAAAAGTAAATCAAAAGCTTGTAAACAGTCTAAAAACAATACTTTTGTCCAATCTTCATGAAACTTGCTCAGAACATTTGTTCTTATTGTATCTCAGCCAACTTTGATAATAGTTTCGGTCCATTAAAAAACATGGCAGCCAGGGGGCGAGACAGTTTTCCTTATGTCTATAGTGAAACCTTGTGAACACTCTAGAAGTCAAAAGTTTTGTCTAATCTTCATTAACATTAATTTTGTTTTTGTGATATCTCAGCCGAGTTGGAAAATGTTTTCGGCTTTGCAGATAGTTATCAGGTTTTTCAATTATATTTAATGTGGTGGAGACAACTAAAAGATGTGAAACCTTACTGTTGTTTGCTGGTAGGACTGGTGAAAGTAAGAACATACTTAGGAACTGAACATACACTAGCAAAAGGCATAACACACCAACAAATAAAAAGAGCTTCAACTTCTTAGTGATGTTTTCCTCTTGAGCCATGGTTAACATGGAACTATTTAATATGTTTTTTCAATGACCTGTTTAAGTATTGTATAATGCATGTGTTACTAAAAATCATAGCTGCGTTTTAAGCTGAAACTTTTACAAGAGGGCCATAGGAGCTAGGTCGCTTGGGAACTGAACTGTTAACAGCAGCTTTTGTAATGTTTCTGAAACCATTTTCAAACATGGCCAAGATATCATATGAACAAATGTTTTGAGCAAGTTCCATGTACATTTGACAAAAACAGTGACTTATAGTGTTCAGAATATATCACTAGCCATATAAGGCAATTTTCTCCACCCCCAGGTGGCCATGTTGTTCAACAGACTGCAACCATTTTCAAACTCTGCAGAGATACCATTAAATCAAGTTATACCCAGGGTGGGTCCAATATATACCACAGGGGCATGATTTGAACAATCTTGGTAGAAGATCACCATATGATGTTACATCCTAAATATAACACCTCAAGGCCTTGTCCTTTAAGAGAACATTTGTCAGTCTTTCAGTCTATATAAATCATGTGACTTCTTGGGCATGGCTATTTAAATTGTTTAATCCCAGGAGCATGACCTGAACAAACTCACTAGAAGAGAACTAGACAAGGTTACACACCAAATATTCAACCCTTAACCTTTGTGGTTTCAGAGATTTTTGAAGTTTTTATTTTTATGCCCCCGAAGGTGGGCATATAGTGATCGCACTGTCCGTCCGTCTGAAATTCCGTCACACTTTGCGTTTAGGTTTCGAAAAATGTGGAAAAACACTTTGCGTTTAGGTTTACAAAAATGTGGAAAAAGGGGGCATATGTCATCCTATGGTGACAGCTCTTGTTTTAATCTATATTTACCTCTTGTGATCTTGAGCCCAGATTATCTGAATTCATACAGATACAAGATGCATTGTAAATGTGTGCTTACATAACAAAACATAACTCTGTTCCCTTATTTTGATCACCTTCTTAGGTAAATACTGTTAAAAAGGTACACAAATTGTTTGTGTTACATATAACTACCCGAATCAAATCATAAGGCATAATTAAAATAAGTTCAAACCAAAATGTATATGAAGGAAAATGGCAAGAAGAAGATTGCAGATGATTATTTTTATTGTGTGTGTATGTTGTTTTGTTTTTTAATTCTATTTGGCATAAAGTAGAAATAGATCAACCTGTTTTAATGTTTACTTAATTCTTACTTCACCATTGTTGTACAACCAGAAGTTACAAGGTCCTTTGGTGCCGAATAAACATTTTTGTGTATTATGCCTGTTGCCATTGTTATAATTTGATTTTCAAGTAAGTAAATAAATGTTGTTATTGATGCATTATGATGGTAAGATATTAAAGTATCAATCATTCCGTTGGTGTTTTATTTCACTTGCAGCATAAATAATTTTAATTTGAAATGAGGTAGAATAGGAATGGTGTTTCTAGTTTTATTACAAGTTTATAATTTTTCCTTTTTTGACTCTATTGTTTCATTAATATTATATGTATATAATATGCATACAAAATGTAAAATAAACATGTTTTGTGAGTTTTAGATGTTTGTGGATTTTAATACCAAAAGAAATAGATATATTTAAGAAAGGCATTTATACATTTCTTCGATTTTTGTGAGTTACTATTAGATGAAGCACACAAATTAAAAAATAATCATGCATTTTGTGCAATTATTAGTCTTTAATAACATACCAACCTGTGTGTACAGGATAATAGAAGTTGTTGATGCTTAGTGATTATTCATAGTTCCCCTTTCATTCATTGTCTTTGTAGAACCGCATATTGGATGGAAATAATTATTTTAAATGGTTACTTGTGCAATGTATTTGTACCTCATTCATGTTAGCATTATACATTTGTATATTGTTTTCAGTTATTTGATTGTTACTGTATCAATAAAAATGGGCTTTCATTACAAATGAGTTTACTTGTACAATTAAGGTAGTGACTGCAATACCTACACAAGATGAAACACAACACTACCATATACAGTAAAATCTCTTGGTATAACGACCACCTTGGTATAACGACCAACTTGCTATGACGACCACCATTTTTCAGTCCTGAATTTTTCGTTCTATATTTAAATGGTTGTTTCACTCACTAATCAGACCAACCCGCTATTATGACCACTTTAATGAGTGCCAATCAACAAAATTGCTTTTAATTGACATCCACCAAACGACCAGTAATTTTCAAGCCTTACTTGATTGGGTGTTGTGGTTCGATCGGGTTTTTGTACGAAGACATTGTGTCCCAATTTACCACAATTAACAACAGCGGTATTTGAGCCAATGGTATTTGCATCGACTGCGAGGTGTTAGATTTGAGGCCCTTGTTATTCTTTTTAACCCTTGATTCTTGATTGATAATTAGCTAATATTATCGAGTCTTTGATGGATAAATTGGTTATTGTTTGGTACACACTTTAAAGAATAAAGACAAATAATTTAACAGTTATGATAATTGAGTAAGATGGTTTTGAAGATTGATTTAATCAACGCGAGTAATGGGAAATCTCAACGGCAGTTGGTCTATTTATTCGGCATTGATAGATGCAGGTGTGTTAATTTTTAAAACAGGTGGTTTAAGTAAAAAGCTCTGCTAAGCAAATAACTGTTTCTTTAAGTAAAGAGTAAAGGATAGTATGATGAAAATTATGTTTCACTTCTTGTTTGAAAAGCTTGAAATACTATCTTTGTACAATGTATTTATTGATTACTGTTATGTTGCATGCAAAAAGGTTAAGGTTTATTGGATATTTACCATTTGTATTATCTTTCCATCAAAATTCATGAAAACTCAGCATTAAGACCACCACGCTATTAAGACCACTTTTCAAAAGTCTGACAGGTGGTTTTAATAAGAGGTTTCACTGTATTTTAAATCCCCTGCTGCAAAGCCGGCGAGGCATTATAGGAATTTCCGTCGTCCTTCAGTCTATCCATAACATTTTTCTATCTGCTACCCTGTGACGGATTCTACTGTCCTAAAATGGGCATTTAGCCAATGTGTAGAAGGCATGAGTAGGTCATGCCTGCTCAACGTCAAGGCTACACTTGATGGTCAATAGTTCAGCCTTTTTTCTAAAATATGCTTCATATTTCCTTATCCATTGAAGGATTTTCAAGAAAAAATAAGATTAAGAGTCAATCACGCTGCCTTCAAATCAAGGTCACCGCTTTAAGGTCAAACAAATCTCTGTGGGGGTATAGCTGCCTCTCGGAATTCATAGTTTAATTTGATTGTGTAAAGTGTGAATGACACAATACACTTACACTGGTCAGAATACGTGTAACAGGGTCTTTACAAAATGGTTGATATTTCATTTGTGTGTGATCACTGGTTGTTAGACAATAGCTGATTACATATAAAATACCAATAGAACCATTGTGGGTTTAAACTATGCTTGCATTTATGTGCCAGTCTTCTACCAGTCTGAGTCAGTAACAGTGTCATACACGTAGCTTGGTTAAAGCCCCTATAACGCTCAAAATCAACGAATAGTTCGTAAAATATTTCATAAAAAAAAGTTAAAGTGTTCTGGTACATAGATTTAAACCGATACAAAATGCTCTTTTTTATTTTTTGTGGTACATTATATTCAACACATGTTCATGTACCAATTTAGTGTTCGTGTGTCGTATGAATAGATATCGTTGCGGGAAATTAAAATGGAATATATATAACTTTATTTTACGAAATAGGTTACAAAATTTTCGTTGAGCGTTATAGAGGCTTTAAGATCACATTGAAACTAAGACTATGGGAGAAGAAATTGCTAAAATGGGAAATTAAAGACCAAGTCACTTGAAATAAATTCATCATTTATTGGGCAATTTCGCTTGTTAAAGAATTATATCAAAAAATTATTATTAAAAATATTTCGGTTTATTCATCACATTAAATCTGTTGGTAGAAGAAAACACAGAAGTTAGGGCAAAAATGGCAATTTTATATCATTTAAGGCCCCAAAACCATTCCTGGGGTGGTCTTGCTGATTATCAAACTTGGATGTGTGATTCACTGTGCCCATACACATTTCCATGAAATAAGTAGAAAATCAAGGGATGAAAAAGTTTGACTTGGACATTGAAAACAAAAATGGGTAATTATTGACCAACAGCCATGAGCAACTGGATGGGCCAACAGCTAATAAATCAAATTAAGAAACTTCAATTACATTATCAAGAACCCCTGGGGCAGTTCAGATGGAAAAATAAAATGGCTGAGATATTTATGATACAAACATTTCAACAGTGTTTGTTACAGACCAAATACCAACGTTTGGACACGAGGACAAACAAACATAAGCAAACTATTGATCCCACTATTTTCAACAGGGCACCAAAGTAAATCCTCCAAGTAGTCCCAAGTTCAATGTTGCAGTTAAAGATAAACAAGACAGTGTATTCAAACACTTTCACTAATATACGAGTCTTGACCTGGCTGAATGCATGTCCCGTCAGCACTGGCTAATCTGGGAACACTCTTTATCCCAGACTGGATTTCTGTTAAGAAGAGACTTCCTTTAATAAAGCCCCATTACCACTCAAAATCAACGAATATTTCGTAAAATATTTCATAAAATAAAGTTAACCCATTACAAATCAGTGTTCCTTATAGCAATAGCCAAAATTTCTACGCTAGATGTGGTCTGGTAACATAGATTGAACAAGATACAAAATGCTTTTTTTTTTTTTTCGTGGTACAAAATATTTAACACATCTTCATAGTCCAATTTAGTGTTCGTGTGTCATGTAAATAGATACCGTTGCTAAAAAAATAAAATGGAATTTACCACGAAAAAAATAAAAAAGTGCATTTTTGTTTTCTTGTTAAATCCATTTTACAAGACCAAATTTAGCGATGAAATTTTGGCTATTGGTATTTCAATGATTTTGAGTTTTAATGGGGATTTAAACAAAAAAATCCATAAAAGCAGAAAGTGTTGTCCCTGAAAATCCGGGACATCTTAATCTTACATCTTTTGATATCCAAATATTCGGTTGCTTATGCACTGCACAATATCTAAAAAACACAAATCTAAATGGATTGCTTTATTAATAATATTTAAGTGTATTTTTTTTTTTATCTGTGTGTTCTACACCTGCTTATCCAATACAAGATTAATGCCAGGTATAGGCATAACCAATATTCTTGTTGCCTTTGTAACGCCATTCCTTTTTGTCCTGATTATGTTCATAAATGTATTTAGTTTGATAATATTCCTGGTGTATCTGATGCTTCATTTTCTTGTGCTCAACAGTCTTGTCTAGAAGCTCTTGGGAGATTTCATATTTGTTAGCAGGAATCTGGTCCGTGACCGGTACTTCCCCTGCGATCTGGTCTGTGGCAGGTACTTCCCCTGAGATCTGCTCCGTACTTCTAAGCCTCTTCTTCACAATGAATTCCCCGTTGTCACACAAGTAGCAGTGGTCTAGATCATCATCTGATTCCGGTGGCCCATATGGAAATGTGACGGGTAATATCTCCACCAGGTGTCGAACCTTCATCAGAATTGAATTGGTGTTCTCCTTGTTTTTTAAGATGTATGGCTTTTTGTACTGAAAAAAGACAAATAACTACAAAATGAATGTGTTTGCTATAAAAAAGAAAATATATTGAGGATGTTTGTGGGTTTCAGTAGATAATTGATTTTAACAAGCAAATTCTTTGAATTGATATCCCCCGCCTAATAAATTTTGTTTATGGATGGGTGCCAATCCCTTGATATATGGTATAATCCTAAAAAAAAGCATTTTTTCAAGATACCAAGTGCCATAACTCCGTTTTAAACAGATGGTGTACAATTCCATTTGGCGTGCATTATCCTCTTATCCATATATATACTCATACCAAGTTTCAATGAAATCCGCCAAAGCACTTCCAAGATATGGCTCCGGACACAAAAGTGCCGGATGGACAGCCGGACGGAAGGACGGACGGACAACGCCAAAACAATATCCCTCCGCCTCTGGCGGGGGATAATTAACAAGTGACGTAGCATGAGTGAAAAAAATAAATCAATAATCAACTGAACCCAACAAATGTTCTTTTTATCCAATGCTGTTCCAAATTATGTACTAAAAGGGTTAAAACTGAGAATTTTTTTAGGAATAACAACTGCATGACTTCAAAAAAATAATGTCATTTCATCATGAATCAGTGAAAGTTATCAATAATTTACACTGTTATTTTTTACCGTTTGCAAGAGTAAATTACAAGTTTTAGATCACCAATATTTCCATATATACTACAGGAAAGCAAAAAATAAACTATTTCATTACACTCAGCTTTTATAAACATACATAAAGTTTCTATTTAAATGATGAAGATACTGAAATCACAAAATCTAAAAGAAGAGTCAGTGTACCAATATAGATAAAAAAATAATAATTCCACCTCTTTAATTCCAAGCTGATCCAGCCAGTTTCTCTCGTAATAAGGCGTCCCCTTGGTTGTTTTCACTCGTTTAACCATGAGCAACTTGGGCCTCTCATCAATGGGTATTGTTTCTGCAGTTTGCTTCTTTCTTTCTCCGTACTCCTTGATAATATCCTTCCATGGTTTGTTCACTACTTCACCTCGTCTTTTCTGAAAAGGAATATCAACAAAGTGCTGCATTCAATAAGGCTGATAACCCTGGTGGAAACCTTGTCAGTATTGATTGATTGGCCCATATGAGTAAGTCTAAGCTCAAAATTAGGTCAATGGCGAGGTCAAAACGAGGTCATTTGCTGAGTGTTGAATGGAAGTGTCAAAGTTTTTTAGTAAGTGTAGTATTGATGATAAGGGAATGGTCAATTTGGGTAAGCAAATAATTTTGACCTTCTGAATTTGTCTGAATAAGACCAAAAGTAGGTCAATGGCAAGGTTAAAATGAAGTCAGGTGATCTGGATGTATTGCGAGTGTCATAGATTATATCCATTGAAGTATATAAGCTTTGTAGAGAGCCGTATTGATTTTAGATGAAACATGACATTTTGGGTTAACCAAGTATTGGGACCTTTTGAATTAGCCAAAAACTGAGACAATGTAAACATTGAAATGAGGTCAGTTGACGTGGTGTGTTGATCTCAAAGTGAAAACGAGATAAGGGTGATGTGATTTAATGAAAATGCAATACAACAAAAGATGCGATTTAACAAATGTTTGTTTTGTCCCTTCATTAAACAAATTACCAATTAAAATCTGTTGTGATACTAGGAATAGACTTTCTTTAACTTTCAGTTTCTCGCCCTTTTGAAAAGATATTCACATTTGTTAAGGTGTAGAAACTCAATGTCAATGGGTTGGAAAACTAGTATATAGCACTTGAAATAAGATATTATAATGAGCTATTTAAAAAAAAATTAACCAGTGCAATCTTAGTAGAAATGTGTGTTGTCTGTATTTTTGTTATGATTAAATTAATTGAAATCAGAAATTTAAATACAATCAAAATACTAATGCTGATCTAACAAAACAGGCAAAAGATGTTTCCAGACACCTGAGCAGTAAAAAAATAATATAATTCTTCCAAATATGACTGATACAATTCTACGAAAGATTCAATACTACAGACAATGCTATATTACCTTTTACTATTTGTTAAAATGTGTTTCACATGTAATTAGAAATAATGTCAGGAAAAATATAACAAAGGAAAAGAAATATATTATTTGATGGGTCTGTTTTATAAAATTGCCAAAGAAGGAGGAAAAAGCCATGAATTTAGCATACAAACATCCACAGTCAATTTACAGACCCAAGACAAAGTAAAAATGGTTCTCTATCATGTGATCAGACAGTCCAGGAGGCAGGTGATTTCCATTCAAGTGCATAAGCGACACAAATGGCTTTTTTGGAAAAAAACACACAAAACTATTTAGCCCAAAGAAAATATCCAAAAATAAAGCTGTTTAATAAAAAAGCATAAACATAAACAGCTTTTATGGCATGTATTTACCCAATGTTGTTTATCGCTTGTCCTGACAAAGTATAAAGCAGAGAATGTTCTCCCAGTGGGGGTGTCCTGTGCGGCCCAAGGAGGCGGCCCGTCCCTGTCACTGCTGCTGTTTGAAGTCTGGCGGACAGCGGTCTGACTGCCCCTAGACAGGCATTGCTGCAGAACTCTCTGAAGAGGGCTTTGTGATACCCACCACACCTGCTGCAAACAACATGTTTAAGAAATCCTGAGACCTAAGGCTCAATTTTGAGATCATTATAAATAAAATAAAAATGCAGATGGTCAACTCATTACCGCCGTTTAAGTTTTGGAACTGTTTTCACTCCATGCTCACTGAAAGTTCATTAAATACAAATAACTCCGGTCTAATACAGATAGAAACATGTCGTGTATTCTAAACTTTTGCGGTTTTGACATTTTACTTGACCTTCAACTTCAAGGGTTGCCTTAGAAAATATATGACATTGTCATAAACGGAAATATACGATCTTACCATTTTCGAAACAGAAGTTTTTACTAAAAGTAAATATTCTGTAACGGTCTAACGACACAACTAACGAAGAAACGTTCAAGGTAAAATCAACATGATACAACAACTTACTTTCATGGGCGCAGCCATTTTGTCTTCGGCGTCGATATTTTGATTTATTGTAATTACCAGGAATGGCTATGTTACACTATAAATCACGCAAAAAAAATCAATTGACATATCTCCTCGGTCGCCCTAATGGTGTATGTACTGTCTGTAATTTCAACCGAATAGGTAATAATTTGAATAAGACTATTTCAGCAAATAGGCGTAAATATTGAATTAGGGATCATACAGAAAATTGACCATTAGCACCAGACTATACGGCCCATATTCTCGGAAAATACGGCCAAGATTTATCTATCTATGTATACTATCTATGTATACTGCAACACCCTCTTTCGAGTATTATGTGCAGATGCGCTGTCAGTGCCAAAGAGCTTGATAGCTTTTTGATCAGTGCAAAAAGGTTAAAAGAGGAAATGTAAAGAAGACTGAAAGTAGTACTGTACATGTATTTATGAGAGATGAAATACAAGTTGATAGTGCTAATTTAAGAAATTGAATATACAATTAAAAGATATAAAACAGTATGTTAATTTTAAACATGGTGGGATAAGGTGGTCACCCCCTGTTTCAATTGACCCAGTGTAGGGAACTGCACAAGCTCAGATGGTTGTGCGTTCCAAAGAATAATGGTAGCTGGAAAAAAAGGAATATTTATAGTAATTACAAGGGGTTAGGATGTGTCTGTATGAGAGAGGATGTGAGTGTCTGGAAGATCTAAGAGAGGGTTGAATGTAGTGGGGTAAGGGAACTGCAACCAGTCCATACACTATCTTGTAGAACATTAGGAGTCTGGCATAAGATCTCCTATTCTCAAGGGAGCGCCAACCTAATTTACCCAGCATTTTGGAGACACTGCTTCGTATAGGGACACCAGACAGAACTTGCGTATTCAAGCTGAGGTCTGACCAGGGCTTTATAAGCGAATTCCCTTACGCTTGAATTTTTAGAGGGGATGTTACGTTTAAGGAAGTTAAGGGACTGGCTATCATTGGTTGTAACCTGATTTACATGTTTGTTCCAGTGTTAAGGTCTGAGAAAATAGTGACGCCTGGGAACTTTGCATCGCCTACAGTTTCTCGGACTTGGCCATGGAGTGAATATGTGGACCTAAATGGGCGTTTTGACTTAGTGATGTTTAGGACTGTACACTTAGAGGGGTTAAACTCCATGTCCCATTGGGCTTCCCATAGTTATAACCTGTCAAGGTCTTGCTTCAAGATCCTTTATTGGGAGGTATTGTTGACGGTGATGTAAACAGCAGTGTCATCGGCGAATAACCTGACTTGTGAAACAATATTTTCAGGCAGTTCATAAATGTATAAAAGAAACAAAAGGACCTAGGACTGAGCCTTGGGGAACACCAGATATCACGGGGACCTCATCTGATGTTGCCCCATCTACTAGGACGGTCTGGCTACGACCTATCAAGAAGGATTTAACCCATTACAATGTGTTGCCTTGTACCCCATTCTGATGAAGTTTATATAGGAGTTTTAGATGGTTAACCTTATCAAAAGCGTTTGAGAAATCTAAGAGGACTTAGTCAGTTTGGTGGCCTTGGATGAGGTTTCTTGATAGGTCTTCTATAAGTGAAAGGAGCTGAGTTTCGCGTGACCTTTTTTCCCTTAACCCGTGCTGGAGATCAGAGGGGGAATTTGGACAGAAAGGTTTTTTCAGACATTAGGTTTAAGTCTCCAGTGTAAAAGTGCTGGGGATTTACCATTTGTATGATATGTCCATCAAAATTCACGAACACTCAGAATTAAGACCACCTCGCTATGAAGACCACTTTTCAAAAGTCCCACAAGTGGTCTTAATAGCGTGTTTTCACTGTATGAATAAGTTTTGAGTGTGCTAAAATCATCGGCATCAGTACCACGTAGTTTAAAATATGATACTCCTTTTCGGCCGTCAATTCAAAACGAAACAATGGAAGGCCAAAATAGATGATTTGTAAAGCGTATATAACAAAATTAAGTCAACAGTGTACCCTGAGAATTGCCGTTTAACATAACGACAGAATAACGTGTAACAACATACATATCATCAATAGCTGTAGTAACTTGGGGTGAGAATTACTCATTTGCGTTTACAATAGAAGACTTAAATCGTAGCTAAACTAATCCCCAGTTAAACACGGCTATTATCTGTTATATACACTAATGCTACTACAAAAAAAAACAACAAACGTTGATCATTTCGTGATGTAACGAAGAAAAAGCTTTTTCACTAAAATCCGATAATCACTATTCATACTCAGTAACCAAGTAATTGGTTGCAGTTGCCGTTTAGTAAAAAAACTGTTCAACGCGACCACGGTGTACGCATGGTAAATCAATATAATTATAATTCATGTGTATAATCCCTCAGTACTTAGTACCATTTATTGATTATATATTCATTTTAGTAAAAACTGCTCAACGCGGCCACGATGTTCACATGGTAAATACAAGTTTTTACAAATCACCTGTTTTCTGACATAGAGCATGTGAAAGCATAAGCTTAATCTTTTTAACATGTTCTATACGTGTGTTCATAACGTCAATTAAGTCTGGAACATTTGGTGCTAGTCGGCCAGCAAATGTNTATTGTCATAAGAGAAGTCCAGTATCAATTTGAAGTGAATCCGTGTAGAAATGAAGAAGTAAATGTAAAATAACCTAAAAAAATGAGTGATAATTTTTTACCCGGCCCCACCCCAACCCCCATAACTTTTGACCCAAGAGTCAGATCAAAATTCCAAATAGTGCAGGGTCGCACATATGCTCATAGCTTCCGTGTGTGTGTAAGTTTCAAGGTTCTAGGACTAATAGTGTAGGAGGAGATATTAGCCAGGACGGACGGACAGACAGACAGACGGACAGACGGACGGACGGACGGCGGAGATAAACATGCATTAGTAAACATGCATGTTTATTGAACTGTGACGAAAAGAATAGCAAGTATCTGTGAGAAGTTACTTTCTTTTGTTAAAAGATAGTCGATCACTTAACAACCGTTATTTGACAAAAAAAGTGTACTGATCACTATTACCAATGCGACAATACGAAACGATGCGCTTTTACAAATATCGAGAAGTTTTACCCCGTGACTGTTGAGTGATTTGTCTAATGACGCGCTGTCAGGGATACAATCTGAGGTATAATCGTGGCTATCGATACAACTATTATATTTGTCACAAACAATATAATATTTTTATCACCAACTTTACTGTTAAAATCACCACATATAAACACACAACCAAGATTGTCATATAAACATATATCATGTTCTAAAATATCAAACAAATCAACGTTAAAAATAGTGTATATTGGAGAATCATCACCCCGAATGTATGATCCACATCTAGTTTCAAGTAATGGTATTTTATTATTTGTATTCCATTCTTTAAATATTTTTTGCAAATTAACAAAATTCCACCGCTACTACGTTTGGCATTTTTATGTTTGTATTTACGATACAAATTGTGAGAAATATAACCGTTACACTGGATATAATTTTTCGAGTCACACCAAGATTCGACAAGAAAACATATGTCATAATTTTTAAGAATATTAACAAAATTACTAGTTTTTGTTTGTCTCTTGTTAGTCCGTGCACGTTCCATGACAGCACCGATAATTCACCCTCGCCGTGTTCCTAGGAACGTACCGGTTTGCGGTCGACATACAACGTATTGTATGCGTTCCACGCACGTTTACCTTCAATTCTGGCATCTTTCATGCGGGGAACCAGCTTGCGCCGCTTCTCTAGCAATTCCGGTGGGAACTGCTCGTGCATTTGACAGTTTGTAAATAGCTGTATAAAGAATGCAGAATGATTTGATCACGAGTGCGATGATGCACAAAAATTGTACCACGACGCTTTACGTATTTTTAACTCTAGTAAAACAGTTCTAAACAGAGAACATTTATGTACACGTAAAAAGTATTATAAGAACTTAATCCGCAAGAAAAAAGGTCTGCTGTTATAGACAAACAAATCTTGAGATTGAAAACTTGAAACACAAACCAAGAGAATTTGGGCGTTTTTTTCACATAAAAAAATAATGCTATACAAAAAAATCTTACAAGAATTTACAACTGTTTTGAAAACCTCAGTAGCAATACGTCTGATTTTTGTAATAATGAAGCAGAAGATGTTTGTTTAAATAACGATTTTAATGTGGAAAATTTTGCATTCCCAGAACTTGACGTACCTTTATATGTTGAGGAAGTTCGCAATGCAATTAAACATTTAAAACGAAATAAATCATCAGGTAGTGATTGTATGTTGAATTAATATTTTCTGGAATGTAGTGATATTTTGTCCGCACATTAGTGCGAAGTGTTTAACGGTATTTTTGTATCGGGCTTCTTTCCCGGTGAATGGACAGAAGGGGTTATTATCCCTTTGCATAAAAATGTGCTGTTAATGATGTAAATAATTATAGATGGATTACTTTAGTACATTGTACAAAATTATTTAAATGAAAACAAACGTCTGTATGTTATATACGTCGATATGTTAAAATGTTTTGATATTATATATCGTAATGCATTATGGTTGAAAATGTTTTAGTCTGGTAAACAAGGTTAGTTGCTTAGGATAGTGAAGTATATGTTTGCGAATGTTAAGTCACGTGCAAAATCATGTTCATCTTATTCAGATTATTTTAGTTATGCGGTTGGACTGAGGCAATGGGAGGTAATTTCGCCGATTTTGTTTTCTTTATTTGTTGAAGACCTTGAACTTTACCTACAAGATAACATTAACTCTGGTCTGAGAATTGATGATATTATGTTGATTTTACTATTATTGCATATGACGTGGCTATTTTAAGCAAGTCACCTGCCGAAGTCCAATCCCATCTAGATAAATTATAGTCGTACTGCAATTCTTGGGGGTTAAATGTTAACACTGCAAAAACGAAAATAATGGTGTTTCGGAAGAGAGGAGGATTAAAAGAAAATGAAAAATGGACATACAATAGTATTGATATTGACGTTGTTGATAAACTACTTAGGCACAGTGTTTAATTATACTGGAAGTTTTATAATTAAACCAAATAAATTTGGTTGGTAAAGCCCTTAAAGCAATGAATCCATTATTGATAAAATGCCATGAATTTGACATAAAACCAAAAATATTTTGTAAGTTGTTTGTTTCCTTTATGGGTTCTATTTTAAGAATTCTTCAGAAGTTTGGAGCTTTACTAAATCAGATGATATTGAACGCGTATATTGAAATTTTGCAAACGATTGCTCCAGGTTAAAATAAATACATGTCATGTTGCTGTCTATGGAGAATTAGGTAGATATCCTTTGTATGGAAACAGTTTGTTACAATTAAAAAAAAAACGGTTTAAAATTCTGAACAATAAAATTATTACTATGCAAATTGTTTTCAAACAAGCTTTAAACGATTGTAATAAAGGTATTGCATATTAGGTAACACATCTGAATAATATGTTAAATGATTATGGATTTGGTTATGTATTTAAAAATTCAAACTTTGTGCAAGTAAATAGTTTTGTTCAAAAAAGGGAGTTCAAAAGTAGACTTGTTGCTAGTTTTAAACAAGAGTGGTGTGGTAAAATTAATAACAGTCCAGTATAAGATGTGTATAACAAAGTTAAAACCTCATTGGAACATGAAGAATATTTAGACTTGCTCCCTAGACGTCAGATTTGTAAGATAAAGAGTCTCTGCACACCCGTTGCCATCCAAACTGGCAGTTATGCTCAGAACAACATCCCAAGAAATGAACGTTATTGTTTATGTTGTGATAACGTTGATTTAGAAGATGAATACCATTTTATATGTATATGCCACTGTTACACTTATTTAAAAAAATATATATTAGGCGTGTGTTTTATATAAACCCATCTGTGTATAAATTCCACAAGTTATTAGTTTCAAGTGATAGACTTGTAATTTTAAATGTATGTAAATATATCAAAGAAGCTTTAGTCGTAAGAAATACGATCCTAAATAATACTGTTTAATAGATTTTATCACCCCTCGATAGAACTTTTACTTTTATGTTCTTTCCATAGATTGTGTTTATTTGTAATTATATGTGTAATTGACTTTTGATGTAATTTAATGTTTTGTTGTTATGCGTATTCACGTGACAGAAAATAATGTGTATATTTTAGTATTTAGACGATGTACTGTTGTATAAGTCTCAATAAACTATATGTCTGTCTGTCTGTTATCAATTTATCAAGAAGGTATGTGTATGCATATTATTTGCAAATTTGGTCTAGATCAAAGAAAAACTAAGGTTTCTATCTTACCGACACTCAAAGTGTTGACCATTTCAGGATGAGGGTAACCTCTAATAAATCAATTAACGAAAAAAAAACCAATCTGCAAAATACGCGAAAAACATGTTAAGTGCACAAAAACATATTACAAAATTACCTTTGGGATCTGAAACAATTGTAGCATGTGCCCTCAAAGTCAAGTTTGCCTTTCATGTTTTATAAAAAGGATTTTAGTTCACAATTCTCACAAATTGATGTTAAAAGCGACGATGAAGAATATGTCTAGTGGATCATAACAATTTGTAACAATAATCGGGCAATATGTAAGTAACCTAAAGATAAGACCATCGATCGCATTATTAATTGATATATTGTTAAGCCGAATGATTCATTCGTTGATGGATTGATTGTGAGGAAGTATAGCATGGTGGCACATTTGGAATTAAGTGGAATAGAAAAAACATAAATACCGTCAATAATTTGTTCTATTTGATTTTGCATTAGATGTAGGCCAACACGATAATCCAACTCCAGAGGCTCAAGGCCGCCAGAAGGGTCGCATGTGCAACACGACAGACCGTCTGTACTGAGCAGAGAAAGGCAAACCGCAATGTTCTCCATGAAAGGTGAGCCTGTGCTTAAAAATACATGATCGGTAATAATGTCGAAAGTTAGATTTAATTCGGTAAAGATATATAAAAACTCCTTTAAAAAGTTTACGTTTATACGATTTGGACACATCTATCTTAATACACATGTAGTTAGTATAATGCAGTTCAATCCTACTTGCAAGATGCCGCTCCGCTCGAAGCCGGGAGCCATCCAGGATTGGCAACGCATCTGCCACTGATCCGACAGGCCCCGCCCCGTAAACTGGGGTACCCCGAACAGCACCGTAATTTAAACAGCAAATTGCCTTCACCTTTCAAAGAAGTCTTAATAGGAAGGTAAGTGAGTGGACATAAATTTATTCAATTTCTTTGTGAGTAAACTATTGAATAGCTTTAAGGCTGATGGATACCAGTCGCGTCGTCCGAAATTCTCCTGAGGGCGGGGTGCAAAAGTCACGTGACCGAGTACGCTGATATGAGAGGTGTCCATTTGTCACCGTATGGGTTTTTAGTATTCATTGGCGGTGGGTGCAACCAATTACCCAATACGTGAACACCAGGG
>VMBQ01003769.1:6445-90863 GCA_007657795.1 Dreissena rostriformis | reverse complement strand
GGGGGGGGGGAGCCGGAGTACCCAGAGAAAAACCCAACTGAACGGAAGGTGAACACCAACCAAACTCTCATGCGCCGGGAGCTTGGATTGAACCGGGTCGCTTAGGTGAGAAGCGCGTGTAACAACCACTATGCTAAACGACAGTCTTTCTATTTAGTGAAAACTGATTTACTGATATTGCTGGTTGTACTGGTTATGTTTAGAACCGTACTTTTGCGGTTACATCGCAGCCACAGGGGGAAGTTGCGCAAAAAAAATAATATATATATATATAGACAAGGGACTCAACTAGCTGACCGATTTTTCGACCCGATCAACTACACCGCCCCGTAGCTCTGTCAATAATACATCGAATAGCACCAACTCGGTCTCATTCGATGCGGGGGACATTTCTTTAATTGACCATAAACGTTGTATCACAATCGAGCCCCACAAAATGAAAATGCGAACGTCGAATTGCCACAAATACCTTACTAGGACACAGGTTCGTACAGAACCGAACTGTGAAATCGCTCCTCCGTAAAGAACAAATTTCGGCACTCGCAACGCCACAACCTCAAACTACTATATGAATCAATAAAGTAAACAAAATTATACAATAACCCGCGAACAATTCGTGCATTACACTCAACAAACGATAAGAAAACGCGTCTATATATATTATATATATATTATTTTTTTTGCGCAACTTCCCCCTGTGATCGCAGCAAGGTCTCCCTTGGTCTTTAAATGGGGATATTCAACAGTTTTCCTATCTTGTATTGTTTTGATATAGCGGAAATAAAAGAAGTTTTTTTTTAAGTCTACACAAAACATCAAAATGAATTCATACGGAACGGTTTGTCTGGGAATGCACAGAGAGTAAAAAGATCATGTATAGTGTAGTGTAACCTTGCAGATATTTAAGCTCAGCATCTCATTTGTTAAAATTTTATATAATTTTGGTTTTATAAACGAACATGTATGCAATGTAGTAACCGAACATATTTAAACAAAAAATATAAAAAACTGAGTGAGAGATGAAAACTATTTTAAACGTTTAACTAAATAGTAATTGATTTCGAAACCACGTAATTTACATATTCACTTCCTTGCCAAGTTTGTTTCGTTTGTGATGGCGTATTTTCCCAGATGGGGTTTATATAAATATTGTTGTTAACGCGTATGTTAATCAAGGTAAAACAAATATGTTACCATATTTAACGAATATTTGCATAGCGTATATGATGTTTATAGTGTTGATAATCATGTCTGAACGCCCCAAAAACATGCATTTTGAAACCGAAATAGGACAACTTTCACATTCGATTTTCAATAGATCGGAATTCAAGGACAATAACTAAATGCATGCTTTACATTGTTGCTGACATCGTTAAACATAATAAATAGTTATTATAATATAGTAATAATGAAAGCCTCTAAGACTTAATAAACTTTTCACAAAAACGAAACTTTATAATGTCGAAAAACAAAATGGCCTTCTCCATCATGGAGGCTTGTGTGCGTCTTCGCATCACGTGACCTATTTACACAGAAACGAGGCAAATAAATGTAAAAGTGTTTAAAGTTATAATTGCTTTATTTTGCATATGTTTTTGTTTAGAATGAATCGTCGTGTTATTTTTTATCGATCTGGTAACTTGTCAAAAGAATTGAGTGTACATTTGATTTGATACAGCGCTAATCGACAGTGAAATGAAAGTGAAAGTAGGTGTGAACGAAACTGAAAGTTTTAGTTTCATGCTCATTGTGTGCGATTGTTCGTCGAAAGTACCTAATAGCATATTGTTTAGCAAGAGTTACATAAAAAGAAAATACATTTCGCATTTAAATATTAAACAGTTAAGTTGTTTGTTTAACTTTCCCTAACACAGTGAGTTACACNTCAGCATCTCATTTGTTAAAATTTTATATAATTTTGGTTTTATAAACGAACATGTATGCAATGTAGTAACCGAACATATTTAAACAAAAAATATAAAAAACTGAGTGAGAGATGAAAACTGTTTTAAACGTTTAACTAAATAGTAATTGATTTCGAAACCACGTAATTTACATATTCACTTCCTTGCCAAGTTTGTTTCGTTTGTGATGGCGTATTTTCCCAGATGGGGTTTATATAAATATTGTTGTTAACGCGTATGTTAATCAAGGTAAAACAAATATGTTACCATATTTAACGAATATTTGCATAGCGTATATGATGTTTATAGTGTTGATAATCATGTCTGAACGCCCCAAAAACATGCATTTTGAAACCGAAATAGGACAACTTTCACATTCGATTTTCAATAGATCGGAATTCAAGGACAATAACTAAATGCATGCTTTACATTGTTGCTGACATCGTTAAACATAATAAATAGTTATTATAATATAGTAATAATGAAAGCCTCTAAGACTTAATAAACTTTTCACAAAAACGAAACTTTATAATGTCGAAAAACAAAATGGCCTTCTCCATCATGGAGGCTTGTGTGCGTCTTCGCATCACGTGACCTATTTACACAGAAACGAGGCAAATAAATGTAAAAGTGTTTAAAGTTATAATTGCTTAATTTTGCATATGTTTTTTTGTTTAGAATGAATCGTCGTATTATTTTTTATCGATCTGGTAACTTGTCAAAAGAATTGAGTGTACATTTGATTTGATACAGCGCTAATCGACAGTGAAATGAAAGTGAAAGTAGGTGTGAATGAAACTGAAAGTTTTAGTTCATGCTCATTGTGTGCGATTGTTCGTCGAAAGTACTTAATAGCATATTGTTAGCAAGAGTTACATAAAAAGAAAATACATTTTACATTTAAAATTAAACAGTTACGTTGTTTGTTTAACTTTCCCTAACACAGTGAGTTACACAAGTTTTACTTTCAAATGATACATTTTCAACAAAAATCAACATGACTGCTTTCAGTTTGAATTTTGGAATTTAAATTTTGGTATTTGTGTTAAGCAGAGGCAACAATGTCGGTGTCAGATGGAAGAATTTTGGGTCCTAAGAACCCGGGCAGTCGTGCTGTCCCATCAGGAGGCAAAGGTGACAAGAGCCGGTACATCCGACCCGTGGAGCGCCAGAGGATGAGACCCTGGCTCATTGATCACTTGGAGAAGAACGATGTGCCTGGTTTAACCTGGCAGAACAGAAATGACCATGTCTTCAGAATATCATGGAAACATGCTGCCAATCAGTGTTTCAACATGCAGAATGATACCAACCTTTTCGAGAGATGGGCAATTCATACAGGTCTGCCTTGTTTTTGATAATATGTTTGATTTACATTAATATTTTATTCAATTTTTGTTTTATATTTCAAGCATAAAAATTGTAAATAGAATAAAGCTGAGTTAACAAAACTGTTCTTATGCTTGAAACTGTTATTTATTTAAAGCCATTATTTCGTTCATTCTATTTCATTTTATAACACAGTTAAACTGTATTTCTCTTTATTGCTAGTCTTTTAATTAAATACTATATTATTAAAACAAGTTTGTCTTTCAGTAAATATGATTTAGTTAAACTTGCCTTTTTACATAGGTCGCCATGAAGAGAGTGATCATAAACGGTGGAAAGCCAATTTTCGGTGTGCACTGAACAGCCTTCCAGACGTGATAGAGTTAAAGGAATATGGCATTAAGAAGGGCAGTAATGCTTTCAAAGTGTACAAATTTTTAGACGAGAAAGAGAGTAGAGCGAATAAAGAACACAAGGCAAAGATGAAAAGAGGTGAAGCAAAAATTCTTGTTATATGGAAAAAATATTCCAGTTCTGAATGATTGATCCAAGTAAAACAAACGCCGTTTTAGTTTCCTAAATACCTTTGACTTTACATGATTGGAGTGCTTGGCAATATTATGTTCAGTTGTTTATTCTTATGTATAACCAGGTAAGTATGCACTTTAAAATCTTTGTTGTGCACTTCGGTAGTACTAATAGATTAACAACAAACTGTAAAAACTGGTTCTAATTTAGCATGTATTACCTTTATTTCTTAGATCCTACATCATATGGAGGCTATGAGTATGTGCAGAGCAGAGTAAGTTGTTGACATATTGATCATACTTCTTCAAACTAAATTAAATGAATATAATTTTCGAGTAAAAAGGTGTATTTTTGTGTTGCTATAAAATGCAACACAGCAGTTCATGACCTTCCAGCGATGTAATTTAAGGATAACTTTGACATCCACAGTGTTAACTGTTATTGTGGCATCCAGTTTAGTTTATGCAAAAATTCCGCAATAACTTGAAGTTTATGTGCAGTCATTTTACAATTTTATTACATTTTTTGTACAATAACTTATAATTAAGCTGAATACTTAATGTTCAGTCCTGTAATGAAACCAAATATTATGTATAAAAAAATGATAGAACTAAAATTGTTCACTTATTGAATCAGTGAACAATTTTAATTCTATCATTTTTTTTATACATAATATTTGGTATCATTTCAGGACTGAACGTTGAGTTTTAAGCTTTATTACCATATAATTACTAAAGTTATGAAATGTCTATATTTTCTCTTTCCATCACATGATTGATACGTGCGAAGCTACTTTTGTAACTGTTTATTCCGCAAGAGAATTAAGTTTATGATTTCTTATAAACCTATTGTACTGTGTCTGTTAAAATGTTTAGCTATATTGTTACATTTATAGAAAATGACAGAAATTGATTCTTGCTATTCACAAGTTGTATATTGTTTTGTTTGGAATTTCAGAAGTACCGGTCAGATAGTGATCAGGGTAAGTACCGGTCAGATAGTGATCAGGGTAAGTACCGGTCAGATAGTGATCAGGGTAAGTTTGCATCATTGTCAGATCTTTTTTATCACATGCTTTTTTTTTTAAAGGAGAAAAATAAAATATTAATTTTGCTGAAAGGGTATTCTGCGCAGCAGTTAGAGCCAAAGTATGGTACAAATCTTACATAACAATCATTGTGTGGAGATTGTACAGTTTTGTGTGGAAATTGCAAAGTTTTGTGTGGATTTTGCAAAGTTTGAGCATCAGCATTTTTTTCAAATATAAAAATGAACAGCAGATACGGCAGTTTCTCACTCAACCCTTGATGCTGAAGGAGTGTTTCCTATATGTTTGGTAGAGGATACCAACGAGGCGGTACCCAGCCTGCCCAACCTGTCCAGCCTGTACACGCCCCTGTCCACAGTGGAGATGGTGGTGGAGACGGACTCACGGGACACACAGGAAGTGGACATGGACAACCTGCAAGAGATCCTCACTGCTGCACAGGCCTCCCTCGAGGGTTGGTGGTCAGCTCCTATATGAACCTCGCTCTGTAAAAAGGGGGTTAAATGCATGTGCATAAAGTGTCGTCCCAGATTAGCCTGTGCTCATCTGGGACAACACTTTACGCACATGCATTTAAACCCCTTTTCACAGGGGGAGGCTCATATGGCTAGTTGCTTTATTCATTGATCAGTTGCTGGCACTTTTACAACCATCTCACAAGGATTCTACATTAATGGTTGTCCGACCATTAAAATCTGTTGTCCAACTGGACAAGTAAACAAATCATGGTTTTCAGACACTCTTACGGAAGTTTTAGTCAGTTTAAAAAATAATTGTTACACTTTCCGCCTTAACTAGATTTTTGCTAAGAAGAGACTTCCTTTTAACAAAAAATATCATAGAAGAGGAAAGTGTTGTCCCTGATAAGTCTGTGTGGAGTGCACATGCTAATCTGGGACGACACTTTACGCACATGCATTAAAGCCCCTTTTCACAGAGCGAGGCTCATATCCACGTTTCACTGTCATGCGTCCATGTTCACAGCTGGTATCGATGCCGCTGCGCTGGAGAAGATTTCTATTGAGCAGCTCAGCAAGATGGGAGACCTTTCCAAGATGAAGCTGGACATACGTAGCACAGGCACAGAATCTCCCATAGAACCCATGTGTGAGTAACTGACCAACAGTTTTTGATATTATTTAACTGGGGCGGCTATCTCTTTTTTTATGCTGGACTACAAATTCCAGAATTAAAGGTTTCATTCCTGGTCGGCAAGATAACTTGCGTAGTCATGAAATTATTTCTACGGCCATTCTCCCCCTACCTCTGATTTAGGTTGGGTAGTTATTGGCATAAGTATTTGCATTCAGTACTGGTGAACCAGCTTATGCAAGAAAAGTGTGAGTAGGTAAACTGATTGCTGTTATATGTCTGAAATACTGTTGGAAAGGACGATAAACCCAAATAAAGAAAATGTTTATCTTGCCATGTAGAAAAAAAGTAGAACTATTGTTAATTATACCCCCATTACCATTGGTAATGGGGGCTATATAGGAGTCACTTTGTCGGTCTGTCTGTCTGTCTGTCGGTCTGTCTGTCTGTCTGTCCCGAAAATGAGCTTGTCCGGGCCATAACTATGTCGTTCATCAAGGGATTTTGAAATCATTTGGCACATTTGTTCACCATCATTGTACGGTGTGTCGCGCGAAAGAATTACGTCAATATCTCCAAGGTCAAGGTCACACTTTGAGGTCAAAGGTCAAAAATGGCCATAAATGAGCTTGTCCGGGCCATAACTATGTCGTTCATCAAGGGATTTTGAAATCATTTGGCACATATGTTCACCATCATTGGACGGTGTGTCGCGCGAAAGAATTACGTCAATATCTCCAAGGTCAAGGTCACACTTTGAGGTCAAAGGTCAAAAATGGCCATAAATGAGCTTGTCCGGGCCATAACTATGTCGTTCATCAAGGGATTTTGAAATCATTTGGCACATATGTTCACCATCATTGGACGGTGTGTCGCGCGAAAGAATTACGTCAATATCTCCAAGGTCAAGGTCACACTTTGAGGTCAAAGGTCAAAAATGGCCATAAATGAGCTTGTCCGGGCCATAACTATGTCGTTCATCAAGGGATTTTGAAATCATTTGGCACATATGTTCACCATCATTGGACGGTGTGTCGCGCGAAAGAATTACGTCAATATCTCCAAGGTCAAGGTCACACTTTGAGGTCAAAGGTCAAAAATGGCCATAAATGAGCTTGTCCGGGCCATAACTATGTCGTTCATCAAGGGATTTTGAAATCATTTGGCACATATGTTCACCATCATTGGACGGTGTGTCGCGCGAAAGAATTACGTCAATATCTCCAAGGTCAAGGTCACACTTTGAGGTCAAAGGTCAAAAATGGCCATAAATGAGCTTGTCCGGGCCATAACTATGTCGTTCATCAAGGGATTTTGAAATCATTTGGCACATATGTTCACCATCATTGGACGGTGTGTCGCGCGAAAGAATTACGTCAATATCTCCAAGGTCAAGGTCACACTTTGAGGTCAAAGGTCAAAAATGGCCATAAATGAGCTTGTCCGGGCCATAACTATGTCGTTCATCAAGGGATTTTGAAATCATTTGGCACATATGTTCACCATCATTGGACGGTGTGTCGCGCGAAAGAATTACGTCAATATCTCCAAGGTCAAGGTCACACTTTGAGGTCAAAGGTCAAAAATGGCCATAAATGAGCTTGTCCGGGCCATAACTATGTCGTTCATCAAGGGATTTTGAAATCATTTGGCACATATGTTCACCATCATTGGACGGTGTGTCGCGCGAAAGAATTACGTCAATATCTCCAAGGTCAAGGTCACACTTTGAGGTCAAAGGTCAAAAATGGCCATAAATGAGCTTGTCCGGGCCATAACTATGTCGTTCATCAAGGGATTTTGAAATCATTTGGCACATATGTTCACCATCATTGGACGGTGTGTCGCGCGAAAGAATTACGTCAATATCTCCAAGGTCAAGGTCACACTTTGAGGTCAAAGGTCAAAAATGGCCATAAATGAGCTTGTCCGGGCCATAACTATGTCGTTCATCAAGGGATTTTGAAATCATTTGGCACATATGTTCACCATCATTGGACGGTGTGTCGCGCGAAAGAATTACGTCAATATCTCCAAGGTCAAGGTCACACTTTGAGGTCAAAGGTCAAAAATGGCCATAAATGAGCTTGTCCGGGCCATAACTATGTCGTTCATCAAGGGATTTTGAAATCATTTGGCACATATGTTCACCATCATTGGACGGTGTGTCGCGCGAAAGAATTACGTCAATATCTCCAAGGTCAAGGTCACACTTTGAGGTCAAAGGTCAAAAATGGCCATAAATGAGCTTGTCCGGGCCATAACTATGTCGTTCATCAAGGGATTTTGAAATCATTTGGCACATATGTTCACCATCATTGGACGGTGTGTCGCGCGAAAGAATTACGTCAATATCTCCAAGGTCAAGGTCACACTTTGAGGTCAAAGGTCAAAAATGGCCATAAATGAGCTTGTCCGGGCCATAACTATGTCGTTCATCAAGGGATTTTGAAATCATTTGGCACATATGTTCACCATCATTGGACGGTGTGTCGCGCGAAAGAATTACGTCAATATCTCCAAGGTCAAGGTCACACTTTGAGGTCAAAGGTCAAAAATGGCCATAAATGAGCTTGTCCGGGCCATAACTATGTCGTTCATCAAGGGATTTTGAAATCATTTGGCACATATGTTCACCATCATTGGACGGTGTGTCGCGCGAAAGAATTACGTCAATATCTCCAAGGTCAAGGTCACACTTTGAGGTCAAAGGTCAAAAATGGCCATAAATGAGCTTGTCCGGGCCATAACTATGTCGTTCATCAAGGGATTTTGAAATCATTTGGCACATATGTTCACCATCATTGGACGGTGTGTCGCGCGAAAGAATTACGTCAATATCTCCAAGGTCAAGGTCACACTTTGAGGTCAAAGGTCAAAAATGGCCATAAATGAGCTTGTCCGGGCCATAACTATGTCGTTCATCAAGGGATTTTGAAATCATTTGGCACATATGTTCACCATCATTGGACGGTGTGTCGCGCGAAAGAATTACGTCAATATCTCCAAGGTCAAGGTCACACTTTGAGGTCAAAGGTCAAAAATGGCCATAAATGAGCTTGTCCGGGCCATAACTATGTCGTTCATCAAGGGATTTTGAAATCATTTGGCACATATGTTCACCATCATTGGACGGTGTGTCGCGCGAAAGAATTACGTCAATATCTCCAAGGTCAAGGTCACACTTTGAGGTCAAAGGTCAAAAATGGCCATAAATGAGCTTGTCCGGGCCATAACTATGTCGTTCATCAAGGGATTTTGAAATCATTTGGCACATATGTTCACCATCATTGGACGGTGTGTCGCGCGAAAGAATTACGTCAATATCTCCAAGGTCAAGGTCACACTTTGAGGTCAAAGGTCAAAAATGGCCATAAATGAGCTTGTCCGGGCCATAACTATGTCGTTCATCAAGGGATTTTGAAATCATTTGGCACATATGTTCACCATCATTGGACGGTGTGTCGCGCGAAAGAATTACGTCAATATCTCCAAGGTCAAGGTCACACTTTGAGGTCAAAGGTCAAAAATGGCCATAAATGAGCTTGTCCGGGCCATAACTATGTCGTTCATCAAGGGATTTTGAAATCATTTGGCACATATGTTCACCATCATTGGACGGTGTGTCGCGCGAAAGAATTACGTCAATATCTCCAAGGTCAAGGTCACACTTTGAGGTCAAAGGTCAAAAATGGCCATAAATGAGCTTGTCCGGGCCATAACTATGTCGTTCATCAAGGGATTTTGAAATCATTTGGCACATATGTTCACCATCATTGGACGGTGTGTCGCGCGAAAGAATTACGTCAATATCTCCAAGGTCAAGGTCACACTTTGAGGTCAAAGGTCAAAAATGGCCATAAATGAGCTTGTCCGGGCCATAACTATGTCGTTCATCAAGGGATTTTGAAATCATTTGGCACATATGTTCACCATCATTGGACGGTGTGTCGCGCGAAAGAATTACGTCAATATCTCCAAGGTCAAGGTCACACTTTGAGGTCAAAGGTCAAAAATGGCCATAAATGAGCTTGTCCGGGCCATAACTATGTCGTTCATCAAGGGATTTTGAAATCATTTGGCACATATGTTCACCATCATTGGACGGTGTGTCGCGCGAAAGAATTACGTCAATATCTCCAAGGTCAAGGTCACACTTTGAGGTCAAAGGTCAAAAATGGCCATAAATGAGCTTGTCCGGGCCATAACTATGTCGTTCATCAAGGGATTTTGAAATCATTTGGCACATATGTTCACCATCATTGGACGGTGTGTCGCGCGAAAGAATTACGTCAATATCTCCAAGGTCAAGGTCACACTTTGAGGTCAAAGGTCAAAAATGGCCATAAATGAGCTTGTCCGGGCCATAACTATGTCGTTCATCAAGGGATTTTGAAATCATTTGGCACATATGTTCACCATCATTGGACGGTGTGTCGCGCGAAAGAATTACGTCAATATCTCCAAGGTCAAGGTCACACTTTGAGGTCAAAGGTCAAAAATGGCCATAAATGAGCTTGTCCGGGCCATAACTATGTCGTTCATCAAGGGATTTTGAAATCNATGGCGATAAAAAAACAAGGATTTTAAGGAAATGAACATAGCTCAAGGTCTACTAGATGTGGCGATGTCAAACCTCAACAAAATAACTGTTGCCATGGATAGATGCATGAATGAGAGGAATGACATTGGAAAGAAGAGAATGTGAATGATTGATTCCTTCTTTAAGAAGACAAATAAAGACAACAAGTGCACTATGTGTCAAGGGTAGATGGGTTAATGAACAAAATTGTATAGTATACCATTACTAGCATGCTTGTACCTATGTTATTGATTAGCTGCGTATCCTTGCTAACCCCATAGTGTTGATGGCCTTTAATAATTTCCTTGCATACTACCTGACATGAATAAATGTTATTAACAGCTTTTCACAGTTAAAATACCTGTAGTTCATAATTATATAAGTTCTAGCTTTGGTGTGTCTGTGCTTTTTAAAATGTTATATCACAATCATTAATAGATATTGCACTTATTATCAATTGCTAAATTTAAGATATGTTTAGTTAACAGAACTGATGGCATTGTTTGTTAGATATACATGCATGTATAGGTAGAGACATATTACCAATTTTCTAGAAATGTAACTTACTTTTGTACTTAAAATTGCACTGCTCACTTCTTTAATGCTCATTTTAACTCATGCATAAAATCGCATAATGTGTATTGTATTTTGTTTATGTTCATGGCTTAATAATATAAAAAAATCAGGTTGGACTGTGCTCTGTGATGACTACAAAAGAAAACTTAGTCAGCTTAACAGTCCTGTTGTATGAAATGTGTACAATTACTGTGGTAATCAGGTAGGGAAAAGTCAAAAAGGTAATAAACTTCTAAATAATAACTCCTAATTTTTGCTTCAACCTTCCTACATTTTCATAGTTTTTTCCTAGTTTTTTTAAATAACTGTCCTAGTTTTCTCCTAGTTTTTTCAAAGGTGCTGCTGGAAAGCCTGAAAGTAAAGCTTTTGATAAAACTGTCTTCCTTTGTAGATGTGTTTGTATGGAACTGGTGTGCAAAAGTAGGTTCCTCTCAAAGTAAACTAAACGTAACTTACACATTTGCTGTTAAACAAGAATTTCATGTTTGAGACCACTTTTTCAGCATGCTTGCAGAAATAGTTGTGTAAAACTGGTGTGATAAAGTTAATTATACCCCCACAAACAAAGTTTAGGGGTATATATTGGAGTGAGCTTGTCTGTCCGTCTGTCGGTCGGTCCTTATTAAGTGTCCGCTCTCTAATTCAAGTAGTTGTCATCTGATCTTCACCAAACTTTGTCAGAAGTTGTATCTAGATGATGTCTAGGTCAAGTTCGAAGATGGGTCATGCCGGGTCAAAAACTAGGTCACTGGGTCACTAAGTGTGTTTTAAATTTTCAGCATGTTGTCCGCTCTCTAATTCAAGTAGTTTTCATCCAATCTTCACCAAACTTGGTCAGAAGTCTTATCTAGATGATCTCTGGGCCAAGTTCGAACATGGGCCATGCCGGGCAAAAAATTAGGTCACGGGGTCACTTAGTGCGTGTTTTAACATTCAGCATGGTGTCCGCTCTCAAATTCAAGTAGTTTTCATCCGATCTTCACCAAACTTGTTCAGCAATTTTATCTAGATGATCTTAAGGCCAAGTTTGAACATGGGCCTTGCTGGGTCAAAAACTAGGTCACCGGGTCACTTAGTGCATTTTAAACAATCAGCATGTTGTCCGCTCTCTAATTCAAGTAGTTTTCATCCAATCTTCACCAAACTTGGTTAGAAGTTTAATCTAGATGATCTCTAGGCCAAGTTCGAACATGGGCCATGCTGGGCAAAAAACTAGGTCACGGGGTCACTAAGTGTGTTTTTTATGCCCCCCGGTAGGATGGCAAATAGTGATCGCACTGTCTGTCTGTCCGTTTGAAATTCCGTAACACTTTGCGTTTAGGTTTCGAAAAATGTGGAAAAAGGGGGTATATGTCATCCTATGGTGACAAGCCTTGTTATTNAATGTAAAGTATTTCATGGACCAGCTCCGGCTGATGAAATGAAATGTTGACTCCAGGCATTAATCAACGCAAACGTGATATTTCCTTATCTAATGATGCTGGTATCGTAATACAATTTTTATTGTGTTCACCATGATTGAGTTATGTATGCATTATTCGGTGTTGCTATTTCCATCACTTAACCGTCACATTGTATTTGAGAAATAATACCTCTTTTGACGTGTGTCTGTTTTTGTTAGTGAGAACAGAAACAGTGCATGTCTTTAGAAGGAAATTCGGGGTTCACATTAATGTTTACATTAAACTAAACTCAATCATGATAAGTATCGATACCGCGAAAAAATCAGGCACATACCATCCCGTGCTTTCACTAGTCATATAACAATCAGTATAAACTTTGAGTCCACGTTAACATACATGTGCTTCTTATAAAGAAATGGCTATATATTGCTTTGCACCGCTCCGTCGATTGGTCAGGAAGTCAGTTTTATTGTCGGTAGACATTTGCATTTCCGCACAATAACTAGAGAATGATTTCATCTACACTCAAATGTTATGTCTATGTAATTTGAGGTCAACATGTGTATATAGTCAAAGTAACACGGCCATTAAACTCTTAAAGATTTACCTTTTTGTTTTCGCTGTGACCTTCAAAATGTTTTACAAACATCTCATGTTGACATATTAATTTTTTAGGCAAAAATAAACAGCTCTCTAAGAGTGTGCTGTGGTCTGCGTCGTCGTGTCGTCTGCATTTCTCCGGTGTGATTGCCGTTAATGCTCATGGAGCATATGTGTGAAAACTAATTTGGATAATTGATTCACAGTGAGATAAATTGGCTGGTGGGAATTTCTCGGAAATACGTCTAGGTTGAAAAAATATATATTGTTTTCCACGTATTTAAAGCACTAGATAAAGAGTATTGATTCGGAATATTTAATAGTATTAGTAACAATGTGCCAAATATTATGGATTTGAAAGCAATTTAACTTGTCGTGCGCGTTCTTCGGAATTTTGACATCAAACCACACTTGTCCACCGACACAAAACAACCTTATTCCAGTGTTCAGCTTCTTTACTTTGCACGAAAATTTGTAATAAGCAAACACAAGTATGCTCACTTTTGGTTGATCTGTTTATATGTTTATGATACAAGTTATTATTCTATATCAAATAAATTCATCCAATGGGCAATCTTCATATGAGCCATGTGACCGTCCAATATATTCCGGTATTGGATCCAAACAGTCTGTATTTTTCCATATTGGACAGTTGAGTACAAGTTCACTAAGCAATTGTTTTATAACGATAAAAGCCGTTACTGAGAAAAAGTATCCGAATGTACAATAATCGATTCACACAGGCGATATTTAGAGTGTATGTCTTAAATAAAGAAATTAGATAAATGTTAGAAATTAAAAACAAATGCAACAGCAAGTGATATTGTTATTGTTAGAAATTGAAAAAAATGCAACAGCAAAACAAAAACTCTATTTTATTTACCTCAATGACAGCTTTAATACAATGCTTTATATAACAACACAGTTCAATGATATGCACTTCCATTTTCTGTTCTTCCATCCCTTTATCGAAATGTATTTTAATCCACACTTTTTTGATAGTATTTGTATCCCATGCTAACCATTCTGACCCAAAACACGATTTACGAATTCGTAATCCTGTAGGAGCGAGTTGTTTTATTCCTATCGAAGTTAACAATTATGCATTACAAACACGCAATCCGAGATACGTTTTGGATTTGTTCGACGCTTAAAAAAAGTATTATTATTATTAACTTACTGTTAAACACAAACACGTCCATAGTGATTACTGTAGTGTTGTCCCTAAAATGCAGAGAGTCTTGCTTATACTAGTATGTTTTGTCAGAAAATGAAGTCACACGAGATACGTCATAAATTGCATAATCAGGTGAATGAAAATAAAAATACGGAAAGCTGGTTCGGTATTATATTATAAAGAAGAAACAAAAGAGCGTTAGAAAGGGATATAGAATAAAAAATTTATTAGACGTTTAAACTGTACAATACGTGATATATTTGGACTCGCACACAGTTTGAAGTCATATTGGACTCGCCTAACGGCTCGTCCAATATGACTTCAAACTGTTTGCTCGTCCAAATGTATCTCCGTATTGTACAGTGAAACGTCTAATAACCTATAATTACAATTTGCAATATCAAGAAAGAATATATGTTTTCCCCACCAAACATTTACATCAAATACCAATATACACGAGAGATGTATATTAATTGTGGAGCATGCTCTTATAGTAGCTCTTGAACAGTTTCAGTCCGTTCTTAAAAAGTACGATCAGTTAGTTTCCCATCACACCTTTTAATACTTATTCAGTAAAACCAATATTCTCCTTCTGTGCGTATATTAACGTTTCAGGAACGCTATCTGGGTAAATTTGCAAAACTTATTTTAGCGAGACGATACAAAAGTAAAGAACCCACTGGCTCCGAGCATTTTTGTGTGTGTTGGCGCTCGCTCAACTCTATGGGTGTGTGACCTGTTACCAGACTTCACAAAACAAATATTGTCCGAGTTATCTCTGGTCAATGTGCTAGTCTGTCATAAGAATAATGCTCTTTACGTAAACAATTCATATTATGATCGGTCAATAGATCGAATTTTATACAAAACGTGACCACTAAATCAATCCTGCTGAAACTTTGTAAGACACTTAATCTCCAAGTTAGTTTAAACGTATTTATTTCAAACAAGAATGCATTTACACATGAAACATACAACATTTGTATACAAACAAGTTTGATTTGGATGAGAACGGAAGACTTCGTCTTATATAGTTCTTCTCCATAAGGGTTATATTTAATTGAATGTTTTCAAGCGAACATTATTGGTTTACTAATACATATAACAACAATGAGATTAATTTGATAAGAGGAGATATAGAAGTTAAAAGAGAAAAGAAGAATATTGGGATTGGGAAGACATGTTTAAGATAGATACATGTATAAGTTGACAGCGATAGTTCAAATAAGTATAATATAAACAATCTGTATACATGTCGGAAGAGACTTAGTAAGAGAAATGAAGTTCTAGAGAAGTTCTGAAGCAAAACTATGTTTCAAATCGTTTGCTATCGATAATATATTTGTGTACTGCATCAGCAATATTGGTATTAGTTTGATAATCCAGAATGCTATCTCCATATAAGATCGTTTGGACAGAGGGGACGGAATAAATGGAAATAGTGTTCAGAAGTTCTGCACGGATATTAACATAAAGCTGGCATTCAAGGAAATAATGAAATGGTGATTCCCTTAGTCCGCATCGACATAGAGGCGATGCAACTACGTTACGCATGAAGAGGTGTTCATTTAGCGCACAACAATTTGTTCTAATGCGTGTTTGTAAAATGTGAGAGCGTCTATTGCCATAAGAAAACAATGGATTATGAATTGGTCGATCACTATTTATATGGTTTTTTTTAATGAATGAATCGATTCAGCATTTCTTAACTCTTCTGGAAGACGATTCCAATCTGAAACTGAAGATGGTAGAAATGAATGTGAATAAGATGCGGTTCGAGCATTAATGGGCTTTAATGAGACGCATTTCTAAGCGGGTATTGGCTAGATGCTCCGACTGTGTCAGGAAGAAGTGACTGTAAATAGTAAGGTGCTTCTCTAAGCTGCATTTTGTACATTAATATTAACTTGTGTTTACGTCCTCTTTGACTGACAGTTTCCCAACCTACCTCATTATAAAGATCTTCCAGTGAGACTAATCGAGTACAACCAGATGATATATGAGCTGCCTCTGTTTGAATTTTATCTAATTCATCTTTTTCATATTGGGTATAATCGTCAAAAATAACATTTGAATACTAAAGTATTGGTCGTACGAATGCAAAATATATAGTTTCAAGAGATTTCCTATCAAGCATTGATTTGAGACGACGCATAATATTAATACGCTTCCATGTTTTTTCTTTAATAAACGTTTTGTGTTCATGCCAAGTACAGTCATTTGCCAAATATACTCCCAAATGTTTGTCGATATTTACTATAGGTATGTCAACGCCCCCCATTGAAAGCGGGGGTGATGCGGTTTATTAATTTTACGAGATATAAGCATCGATTCTGATTTGGAGGTATTAAAATGTACTAGCCATTGATCAGCCCATCGTGAAATTTGATCTATATCTGATTGCAAAACAGCTGTAGNGCCCCGGGGGGGGGGCAGTCGTCCTTATATGGCTATAGTGAAAACTTGTTGACGCTATATAATAGCCACATTTATTGGCAAATCTTCATGAAACTTGGTCAGAACATTTGTCCCAATGAAATCTTGGCAGAGATTGAAACTGGGTCATATGAGCTCAAAAACTAGGTCACTAGGTCAAATATAAAAAAAAAACATGTTAAAAGTCACTTTTTTGGTCCAATCTCTATGAATCAGCTTGCATTTTTTTCAGAATAATCTAGTTCCTTTTGCTCTCAGGTGAGCGCCTTAGGGCCTGATGGCCCTCTTGTTAACATTAAGCATGGTGTCCGCTCTCTAATTCAAGTAGTTTTCATCAGATCTTCACCAAACTTGGTCAGAAGTTTTATCTAGATGATCTTAAGGCCAAGATCGAACATGGGTCATGCCAGATCAAAAACTAGGTCACGGGGTCACGTACCGGTTGTATGTTTTACACATTCAGCATGGTGTCCCCTCTCTTATTCAAGTAGTTTTCATCCGATCTTCATCACACTTGGTCAGAAGTTGTATCTTGATGATGTGTAGGCCAAGGTCGAACATGGGCCATGCCGGGTCAAAAACTAGGTCACGGGGTCACTTAGTGCATTTTAAACATTGAGCATGGTGTCTGCTGTTTTTTGTGAAGACAACATGCAAAATATTTTGTGTCAATGCGGCATGTGGGGGTATTCGTCAAGTCTATGACAAAGCTCTAGTTTCCCTGGAAATAATTCCTTTTAAATATTCCATTTACCAAGAATTTTATGTATAAGGTAAAATTATCCTTGCGTTTGTGTTTGTTTACAACTGGTGTGGAAAAGTTGGGTCCATTGGAAACAAACACAAATGAGGCTTGCTCTGGGAAAACGGGTTTCAATGCATGTGTGTAAAGTGACGTCCCTGGTAAGCCTGTCCAGCCAGCACAGGCTAATCAGGGACAACACTTTCCGCTTTTAATATATTTTTCGTTTAAAGGCTGTCTCTTCTAAACGAAAATCCAGTCTAGGCGGAAAGTGTCATCCCAGATTAGCCTGTGTATACTGCACAGGCTAATAGGGGATGACACTACGCACATGCATTAAGCCCCATTTTCCCAGAGGCTCAAATATTCTTAAAATGTTTCAGTTGAACAAGCTTTATTCTCACTTGTAGACGTGTTTGTGTGCAACTGGTGTGGAAAAGTTGGATCTTATTAAAACAAAGTCAATTATTTTTTTAATTGTTCAGTTGAACATGTTTTATTCTTGCTTGTAGACGTGTTTGTGTGCAACTGGTGTGAAAAGGTGTTCCCATCAAAGGTGGAGCTGTTCCAGCACTTCCTGACCACACACGAGGAGAGGCTGCTGGCCCACGAGGAGTATCAGCGTGAGGGCTCCAGTCTGCAGCGCGAGATTGAGGACCTCGAGAAGAAGGTGCTCAATTTCACGAGGGAGAAATACAAGGTTAGTGTCGGTTTAAAGTTGTTACAGTCTAGGGTTGGTGTTCTCAGAGAACCTGAAATCTTAACTTTAGAACTGTTGTCGTTCAGTTTTCAGACCAAATTTTCTGTGTGAAATAAGATGTTTTCTGCTTTAAAAGGGATAAAGTATTTATCATTTAAAAATATGGACACATGTACATGTATAAAGATTTAAACACAAAATAGCCAGTGACGTAAGCAATTTTATGAGGAATCATCTTCAGTTTTCCCTAAGCAGCTTTCTGAATATGGGCCCAGCACATTTGTGAAGGGATTTGAATAGCGCTCTGGGAAAACCAGGCTTAATGCATGTGCTTAACCCTTTGATTGCTGGAACCGGATTTTGAAGGCCTTTGCAAACAGTTTGGATCCAGATGAGGCGCCACAGAACGTGGCGTCTCATCAGGATCCTAACTGTTTGCTATTCTGATAGTATTCTTTGAAAAAAAATCAAAGAAAATGCTAATTTTAGAAATTTAGCAGACAACATTTTAGCAGACGACAAATTTCCCAGCATGCAAAGGGTTAAAGCCTCATCCCAGATTAGCCTATGCAGTCAGCACAGGCTCTTTAGGGACAACACTTTCTGCCTAGACTGGATTTTCTTTCAGAAAAGACTTCCTTTAAACAAAATAGTGGAAAGTGGTGTCCCAGACTAATCTGTGCTGACTGCAGAGGCTTATCAGTGACGACACTTTACATGCATGCATGAAGCCCTATTTTCCCAGAGCAAGGCTCATTTATATGTGTTAATATTGAAAAAATGTTATACTAGTTTGATAAGTTCAAAGTTATTAAAACCAATTATGTGAATATTTGAATATTCCGTTGTATGAAAAGGTGAATATTCAAATACATGTACTGATTATGTCATTTGATGCATTCATAGTTTTAACTTATTATTCACATAGTAAACAAGATAATAATATACTGACACAGAGGAAGTGCTTGGATTGGACTGGTAGTACTTATTCCAAGGTAAGGGTTTGGGTCTCAGGGTAAAACTAATCTATAGATGAGAATATGTTTTGAGCATGGAATGATAAGTGATTGTCAAGGTTAATACTTGTTTTAAAATATATATTTCACAGTTAATACTTTTTTTAAATCTATAATTCGCTTCCAACAAATATTACTTTTTCAAAATCGATAATTCACCTTCAACAAAATTACCATTCACTTTTCCGGTTTCTTTTCTCTAGTTTCTCATTCCATTGCATTACAGCCCAAAGAGTAGGTCAATACATTCCTGATTTAGCAGTTTCAAGTCAATAAATCGAACCTAAACCTGTTACAATCTAAAGAGTCCAGGGAGGTTAAAAGTTGTCAATTTCAAAATCAAAAATTGTCTTTTAAAAAATGTCCTTTCAGTAATCCTGTTTCTGTGCTTTTGAGTTTTTTTTATTTTTTACACAGTTTACAGCCCAAGAGTCTGGCTTGCATATTTCAAACTTAATAATTCGATAATTGACTTCCAGCAAAATATCCATTCAGTAATCCAGTTCCTCTGCTAATGTAATTTGTTCCAATACATTACAGTCCAAGGATTCTGGGGAGGTGATAGAGGATGGCCAAGTGGTGGACATGAGTTCTACCAACATCATGACTAGCCAGGACGTATACATTGAAGACCAGGCACTGGACCTGTCCATGACTCAGCCTCAGACCCCTACAGTCAAACAGGAAGAAGCTCTGGATCTGACCACTGGCGCGGTTGCAGGCAAACATAAACTGCAGTTGAAGTCCTCGCAACCAAAGTTGATAACCAAGAAGCGAAGGTCAGGCGCTCTTGACATGGACTACATCAAGAAGTTCGATGATTATGGACTCGCGGGGAGGCCCCAGACCAAGAGACAGCTGTCACTCGTTACAAAAAAGAAGGAAGAAAAGGAGAAATCTAAGAAGGGAGGGGTAAAGAAGAGTTGTGATTCCTCCAAGCAACATTCTGTGGAAGATCTGGTCCATGCAGAGATTCTGATATCCCTGAAAAGTGGTGCCAATGAGGATGAAGAAGAGGAGATGGAGACTGATCATGAGAATGTGACTGATGTAGAGGACGATGCAGCTGACATAGATGAAAGTGTGAAGTCTGAAAAGTCTGCTACAAGCAGCAAATCAAATACTGACGCTGATAAAAAGCCTATCACATGTGGAATATGTTCTAATGCTTTTGAAGATGCCGCGAAATTGTACGCCCATGTTACGGAGCACAAAAATGAGTATAAATGTGGGATGTGTCAGACAGTGTACCACACCAAAGATGAATATGTAAAACACCTCGGGACACATGTTTCCACTTCAGAGAGTCCACAGGAAGCAGGGAAAATATTGAAGAACTTTACATGTAGCATTTGTGAGAAGTCCTTTCCGTCTGCTAAACTGCTTGAAAGTCATAAAGACGAACATTACACCGTGACACCAGTGAGGACTAGCGATAGGAAGGTCTCCATGGTCGTGCACCCAAGTACCTCCCTATTGACAAGTAAGAAAGACAAGGCTACCGTGGCTACTGCATCTTCTGAGAGCAGAGAAGATCAGAAGCCTGCAGAGGCTAAAGTAGATCCTAAGGTCATTGTCTCAGCAGTGGCAGCGAGCAAGTCTGATAAACTGGCCAAGATTGTAAGTTCAGATGGGGAGGAAATATATGTTCTTTATTCAGACATTGACGATGGAACAGGCGACAAGAAAAAATCAAGGACTTCTGATAAAGCTTTTGATCAGGATTCCGTTGATGGTGACAAACGCATCATAACTAAAGTTGGTAGCAATGCAAAAGGTAGCAACAACTCTGTTAAAGAAAAGGATGGTCATCTCCCTGCATTTTCTGAAATTGTGAAGGATGTTGATGAATTCTTCATTAAAGATGTAAGATCAGAGAGTGAATCAACATCGGAAAAGGACGTAGAGACTGATACAGACGCAAGTAAGACCGAAACAGCTGCATCAACGTCAGCGGACACATCAGAAAACGCACCAGATATTTCCTTAGAGATATCACCGGCATCAAGTCAAGATCCAAACGGTGATTCCAATCATTCGGATGATGAAGAAAACAGGTGTGTGATTTGCATGGAAGAGTTAGATTCAACACAAAGCCTTAAAGAGCACATGAAATTACACTCGATATTTGAGTTGACAAATGCCAAGTGCTCGTTGAAAGGCCTGAAAGCTGGAGACGTCTCAGACGTGCATGCAGATTCTGAAAAAAAGTCCAAGCTGTTTATATGCAAACTTTGCAGCGAAGAGTTTGAACAGTTTTTAGATTTGAAAGAACATGTATCGAAACATCTAGAGAAGCCAGCTACTGGGAAAGCAAAAAGAGGTCGTCCCCCAAAAAGGTCTCTTGACAAACCTGAGTCGCCAAAAGCTAAAAGGCATGATTCTAAAATAAGACAATCGAATAGCGTACTTGCTGCTGCTCTGAATACTGGCCCTAAATTCCCAATTCAGACTCATTTCAAGAATGGCAAACCAAAGAAACATTATTTGCTAAATGAAAAGGGAGATGGCACTCTTAAAGAGGGTGTGGGTCTGGAAAAAAAGTTCAAAACATCGGATGATTCTGACCACGAAAATGTTGATGTTGAACAAGTTGAAGTTGTTACAAAGTCAACGGCTGTAAAGAAAGCTGCTCATTCTGCTGATTCAGTGAAAGCTACACCAGTTGGAATAACACAGAATTTTGCATCCAAACTTCTGGTTCAGGGAGTGACATCATTCTTGAACCAGAAAGAGAAAACCGCGTTGCCCAGTAGTACATCTATACCTACGGTGACAGCTTCTTCTACACCAAAGCCTGCTCAGCAACCCACCCTGCAGGTTTTGACACCAACATTTCTTCCAAATGTAGCTGGTGCAGCGTCAACCATTAACATTGGTGGCAAGGTGACACCCTTACACCAACTGCGGTTCATTAACACCAGTGACATCAAGACAGCTGTATCCCCTCAAGTGATCTTCTTGAAACAAGGCTCTCCTTTGCCAGTACAGTTGACCTCACAACTTAACGCACTGCAGCAAAATACGATAGCTGTTTCACAGGTGGCTGGGCTTCAGACGACAGCAATTCCTGCATCCAAGCTTAGCACAATGGTAACCTTGCCTCTTGTGTCACTTCCCCAACAACTTCTTGCAAGTACCCCAACATTATCAAAACCAAATTTGGATCCGTCAGTTGTGGTGCCAACTGTAAAGCAAATGATATCCACTCAAAAATCAGTCCAACAGGTATTGCCTACAGTGGTACCAGTTAGTGTGGTAAAAAACGTAGCACAGATCACACCTCAAGTGACAGTTGTGTCCACCCTCCTGAAGGCTGTACCTTCCATAACATCAATACCTACACTGAACCTGGCATCTCTGCAACCAGTGCGGACAACCACAATTGCCGACCTTTCTCCGAAAATCACAATATCTCTAGCAGCTCTGCAGGGCCTGCAAGGCCTTGCTACCATGGATTTGAAACAGAAAACTGTGAACATCCCGGTCACCACAAAGGGAGTCACCTACTCTGTCCCTACGGATAATTCACTGCCAACGACCAGAGTAAACCCACAAACTCAGAACAATCTTCTGAACATGGTTCTCGCACGAATGGGTCAGCCAGGCCCGGTTTCAGTCTCAAGACCAAGCAACCAAATGACCCCAGAGACGTCAGCTTCTTCGCCAGCCTCAATCTCATTGTTAAGCAGTACAGCAACTTTGTCGTCTGCTCCATCCGTGGTAGAAAGCAGTGTGGCTGTGTCCTCGACCCAGCTGAGCCCAGGGGCACAGGGGAATGCGGACACTCCTCTGAAACTGTCCAATGAGAACATTCTCAAATCAACAGGGGAGTTTGGAAAGGTATGTCTGCTCATTTGATTTGTCCCTCATGATGTGTAAAATAAAGGAATAAGGAATGAAAGGGAAATGCTGTATTTTGTCGGCTAAAAAATGCTGTGATTCATTTTGCCAGTATTTGACTTAATGTGAGATATACATCGGATAAAAGTATTCTGAAGTAAGTGGCAAAATAAATCAAACTTGTATTTAACCAGTCGTTGTCACGGTTTTGCTAACAAGCTAATTGTGTACAATAAAATGGATTTGTATTCCCCTCCATCAATGATAGGGGAACGGGAGGGCATCTAGTGTTAACCCTGTTTGCGGGTATGTTTAATGTTTAACGCTTGTTCAGGCAATCATTTTCAAGCATTTAAGTATTTTTTAATAACTTGTCAGATCTGTTGAGCATGGTGAGACCGTATTTTCAGATCTGTAGCTCCTTTGGTCCAAAGTGATATTAGACAAAACCCATAAAATAATCCATTACCGGGTACTTAATATCTTAATAAATAATTGAGATATTTTAAATAAACAATAGAAACCTTACATCAAGGCCTCACTCCTGGGCCTAGTATCACGAACCTTGGTCAATATTTTGACTCAACTTTTTGGATAATTTTATAAGATGAGATTTATAATCATGCTTGATTATATGTAGGTGTTCACAGAAGTTTTTTTTATAGTTTAGTTCAAACCTGAGTTTGATGAGGTATAGGTTTATATTCTTATAGCTGTTATTTGAGATTTGAGATTTTCGTGAGCTGACCACCATTCCCATTTATCGGCAGAGTTGAAACTCAAATGTCATCTTCTGAATTGAGCACAACAATTGAGCAAGTTCATGATACTGGGAAGAGGATTGCATATGGTTAGAGTGCCATAAGGTCAAATTTATCATAAATGTAAAGAGAAATATTGTAACTGCTCAGTTACTTGAAAATGAATTGAGATCATGTATTGCAGGGTGTGGTGTTGTTCTCCTACATCTGCAAAGGAAACCTGGCCGCCCTGGAGGAGTTGACCTCTCAATCATGTAGCCAGGCAACCACGACGACCTCTGACCCTGACACCAGTACATCCACTGGTCCGCTGCAGACTTCCCCAACCTGTAAGTGGAAATAATTCATCGAATAATATGTAATGTTGATGTCATGTTATATAAATGAATGTTTATATTGAATTATGATTTTGTACTGGAGATTTTAAAACATTTTTTTATGAATTAAATTTACTTTAATCTACTGTAAATAATAGATTGTGTTTTTTCCCTAATTCAAAAGTATAAGAGATTTTCATAAAAGTGATGAATCTTTTTAGACATATTCATTAGCAGGAGAGTTAATATTGTATGCACCTGGGTACAATGGGCTTTGTGACCAGCAAGGGCATGTGGGTGCATTTGCATGCTTAAAACCCATTCTAATTTGAAAGGAATATGTTTCAAATGTTTATGTATTTATTAACTTTAGGAAAAATGTTTTGCAAGGTGCCTCTGCCACTTCTGCAATGGAAACAGTAGCCATGGATACCACAGCAGGTGATCCTGAATCAACAGATGCATCACCAACGACGTTGTCCACGATCACTGGGAAGAAGATATCAACTAGCCAGAGTGTGAGGTGCCCGAAGTGTCTGTTCTCATGTGACCATCCGACAGAGATGTTAAATCACATGGAGTCCCTTCACGGGGTGAAGTGGCACAAGTGCAAGTACGCAAAGTGCAGCCTGTCCTTTGATAGTGAGCTGGAACTGGAGTTGCATTATGTGGTATCCCACAACTACGAATGTAAAATATGCTTCTTGCGCATGAAGAAGTTCCACATCTACGAGCACTCGACCAGCCACTGCTGCGTGGTCATGAAGAGTTGCTTCCAGTGCGACATGTGCAAGGATGTCTTCCTGAATGTCGATCTGTTCAAGGATCACCTGGAGCACTGCAAGAATTCCAAGGACTTCTCGATGGTGAACCAGATGCTGATCAAATGTCAAGGCTGCACTCTGCACCTGAAGACGATGAATATTGTGCTGTCGCATGTGAAAAAGTCTCACATTCAGAGGGTCGCCTACAGCTGTGGTCACTGCGACTGCATTTTCCAGCACTGGACTGATGTGAAGGCCTCAATCCTTGATCACTTGGTGTCAAAGCATGCGGCAGAGAACAGTCAGATCAAGTTCTGTCATCCATGCTGCCTTGCGTTTGCGAATGAAGCGGGCTTTGAACGACATAAATTGACAAGCGAGCACGAGAAAGTGAGACGGCAGCAGCAGCATACGAATGAGCCTAACACTGAAACGGACTTGGTAGTTTCCACTGACGATAGCATGCAAGACATGAGGCCAGTGAATGTGCTTTCAAAGTCGTCTTTAAAGCTGGGATTACTGAAATCAAAGAGGAAGCCATTTCTGGGCAGGTCTTTATCGTGCAGGGATTGCCATACAACGTTTCGTACGGTATTTCAGCTGAGGCAGCACAGAGTGTTTCGACATGGCGATGTCATGAAGGGACGCACAATGAAAGCCTCTGTATCGAAGGCTGATTTCTCGTGTGAACACTGCAGCCAAAGCTTTTTGACAAAGTACAGTTTCAAAAAGCACAGGGAGAAGTGTATTGGACAGGTTAGACAGGTATCCCAGACGTTGCTTGTTTGTGAAGATGAGTGTGGGAAGTCAAAACAAGATGGTAACAGGCCAGATATTGAAAATTGTTGAACTTTAGAAATAGTTGATCAATAGACGATGTTTTAAGACTTTATTAGTGTCTGACATATTTGCAGCATATTGTTGTTAGTTTCATACCTTTGTTCTAAACATGCTTTTATGAACATTGTGACTGAGGACTAAAAATGAATAGTGTTATGGTCCTTCATTTGTGTATTTTATTGTGTACGCGCTGATTGGGGATTTTTTTTTGTACAGCCTACCTGAAGGTATTGTTTTATTACCTGCGATTGTGCATTTTACCATTAATGTTAAAGGATGTTGTACTTATTATATACATTCTGTATAGCTTATGCCAGACCTGGCTTGTACATGAATCTCTTAGGTCATATACTGGTATTTAGAATGAAAATGTATTTAAAATTGTTCTTATACAAAGTAGAGCGCCTATAGCATTCAAATATAACTAAGATAACGTTCAGTTATTTATATACTTTAGGATAATATATTTGGTAGTTATCCCCCGCAAAAGGCGGAGGGATATTGTTTTGGCGTTCACCGTCCGTCCGTCCGACCGGCACTTTTGTGTCCGAAGCCATATCTTGGAAGTGCTTTGGCGGATTTCATTGAAACTTGGCATGAGTATATATATATATGGATAAGAGGATGATGCACGCCAAATGGCATTGTACACCATCTGTTAATTTACGGAGTTATGGCCCTTTGTATATATTCTGTGTCAATGCAGCATGTGGGGGTATACATCACGTCTGTGACAAAGCTCTAGTTTGCGGGGGTTATCAATTCAAAGAATTTGCTTGTTTGAGTTTGAATGTGTGCAGCTATGTTTAATATATTATTATTTAAATATCACAACCTTTTAAAAATTTTCATAGAAACTATATGTATAAAAATGTATGGAACATTTGTTGAAGGGGTATTAGGCAAAACATTTACCTAAATAATCAGATTGTTATAGGACATTTACCTCATAGAAGAGTGATACCTAGAGTTGTAAGGATTAAGCCATGGCTTGATTTGATTTATTCATTTGAATATTTCTTTTCAAATAATTTTCTTTACTTTTTACTTACATTTGGGTACTCATGAGTCATAATATATAATTGCGTGAGGGGCAGTGCAGTTTTGTGAAGTGACTAATTATTTATTGGTGGAAAAGTGACTAGGGTATCTAATTATTTATTGGGGGAAACTCTTTATAAGTCAAATGCATGTGTATGCCCTTGAGGGATTGGGGAAGAGTTGGTCTTCCTACAGAATGTTGTTTAGCCATGTACATGTACATTTATAATAATAAATAAATCGATGTGTCTTATTATGTCTATCAAATCTGTTTAATATCTGAATACATTTGTACATTTTGTTTGTACAAATAAATTTACATGTATTGAAATCAGTGTTTGTTATTTAAATTAAGTTACAGTTATAAAGTTTTACAAACTTATCTAAGTTGTTCCATAGGCCAAACTACCTATACTCGTTGCAGGACAGCCACACTATAATTATTTAATTCACTAAAAAAACACATCACCTATCATGACTTTGTGTCATTGACTTTTCTTCTGGAAAAGATTTATGTGAACGTGGTTATCATGTACTGTATGCGTCATCGATGTGCAGTCAGCTACGGTAATTGGTTATACCGGAATACCTGTGTATTTTATTTAAAAAATAAATGTGCACATGGAACCTTTATATAGTTGTTTTGATGGTATATTGGTAGCCCTTATGTAAGGTATTTCCATATTCGCCGCTGAACTCAACAATAAACGTTTCCACATAGTTCCAGATCATTACTTCCCGTAAAGAGTCATTGATATTTTAGTCATCATGAAATTCGGTTACTGTTTAAGGCATAATATTTGTAAGTTTTATAAGTTTGATAACCAGCCCGATCTCTTTAAGCACTTTTGAATTAAGGCCATTTAAGAATTAAACATGTCAAACCAATCTTGTTGATTTGTACCCCAAACAGTAAACGGGTAATTCGTATAATTATTAAACTTCATAATAATGTTTGTGAGCACACTGTTTCGGTCAACTTCGAAAACCAGCCATATTGCATGCAGCACTTCTGAATAAAGCACCCTTTATCATCCACCATTTCCGAAACAACCTTGTTTGCTATCTTACTCAAATAGTTTTAATCGTATTATCTTCCAACCTGGTGACAATGTTTGTGGGCACGTCTGAATTATGGCATTTGAATATTTTGTTTTTGCTTAATAGAGCTTACACTCCCTTAAACAGATACAGTTTTATTTCGATCACCATCACATTTGGTCATGTACAATATCAAGCCAGATCGCATGAAGCACTAATGAATTTTAGCATTAAATTATCAAAAACTCGCCAAATTGTAAGCACTCTAACTCCAGACAAATGTTACTCAGAATTTTAAGTGGGCGAATTTTGGGACAAGCTGGCACTCTTCTAAAATATATGTTTATATTGAAATGTATAATGTAAACCGTGTTGGTTTTCAAGACGAGTAGCATTTAAACATATTTCACCAGCTGTTTACTGTAGATCATAGAACAGAACAGAACATAATTTTCATACACATAAACTTTAGAGTTTATAGTGTTTAACAAAACACCTAGATATGGAGTCTAGACTTTAGACTCCATATCCAAAGTCTTAATTTACTTCAGACTTTAGATATGGATATCACCTTCATAATTATTTTTGAGTAATTGCATTCCTCAAAGAAATAATTAAATTTTAGGCAAAGGCATTACTGAAAGGTGTGCTTAAAAAAAGCTAACTTGGCAACCTGTTGTTACTTAAGATTGCTGCAGAGACACATATTATCGTATATTTATTATTTAACTTCTATTGATTAACGTTGGGATACATATCGAAACTTTGTTTCACGTTTCACTTGTTTTCAATCCTACTGTGCGAAGTCATAAAATACTGTTTATTGGAATAAAGTGGGTGTACGCTTATAATGATTTACGCTGTAATCTGCCAAATTCTTCAGCACTATAATGGCAGCGGGTCACATGATAGCCAATATGGCGGAGGTCAATTTATGGCGGTCAATTTATCGATTCTGGGATTGTCTATAGTGGATACATTGAAACATGCAAGACATATATTTATGGCATGAATGTAGATCTAGGTGTTTTTACTGTGTTGCGAATTCTCGCAACGAACAAAATTGACAATTTTGTAAGTTCTTCATTACTATTTAAAATGCCTTGTACTGAAAGTTGTTAATGTTTATTGGTAGAGCTATGCCTTAGAATCGTTTAGATGACAAAGTTATTGGTATGTATTTTTTTATGGCCATAAAACTTGACTATGATTGATGGCTGTCAGAAAACAGAAATGTTTTTGTTGAAACCCTTATTACAATTATTATATTTAATTTTGATTTTGGGCATTTTCGGTCAAAACACACTATAATATACTATCTAAACAACCCTCCAGTCACTTGTGTCAACACATACACACGTATGTATTCCACTGTCGCTAAAATGTGTTTCAAAATATGTAAATATTGGTAAAGATTGAAAAGTTGAATCAAGTCGCACATTATTATGAGTGGCAGAAAATAAGAAATGTCGCTTTTTTAACATTCACTTGCCTTTAATTGACAAACGAAAGGCTTCTCCGGATGCATTCATCGATCTATTGTGATGCCTTCATTTTCGGACTTTCACATTCTGCCGCCAATGGCATGTCACGTGCCAACCTCGGTTTCAATTCGAGTATAGTTTCCCACTAATATTATCGTGCTTGGCTGTTATTTTATTCACCAATATGCAACATTTTGATCAGGTTTGTTGATATTAGTTAAAAAGTGGACAATTATAATTTAGCTTTTTTTTAATCAATGGCCATGACTCAGATGTGCTTCAGGGAAGCTTGCTAGTTATCCACAAACATGATCCGATTTCAACTGTTTTATTATAACAAAGTTCATTTGATGTTTTTTTTTAGTTCAATGGCCATACTCAAAAGTGTTTCAAGCGATCGGACTGGTTGTCGAACTTGGCCGAGAAATGCTCATAAACATATTCACCAAGTCTCGTGATGATCCTTTTTGAATTGTTTGAGTTAGAAAGCGGACATTGTTAATTTTGCTTCTTTGCAAGGTTCTCTCGGCTGCCACCCGCAAGCCCACCTGCTGCACTTATTTCCATAAAAGGTCACGATTTTCAACTGGCTTATAATTATTAATAATGCCGTTACAAGAGCTGTCATGATAGGACTTTAAAACGTGCTTTAACTTCCAATGTCATTACATGAAATACTTGTGATTTGTTCTTACCGCGTTATCTGTTTCCTGCATGGACGTTCGTACGACAGTAAGATTCTAAAAATACGAAAGACCGCACCGTTATACACGATTTGTATATGTATATTTAGAAGTATATTCAGGGGCGTAGCGAGCCCTCCAGGGATGTGCAGGCACATTTTAGGGGGTCCGGGGGGTCATTCCCTCCCCCCGGGAAAAAAAGCCAGTATTGTGCGCAGACGCGATTTTTCTCATTAAAGTTTAAAAAGAATTAACTATTCGTTTCGTTGAACACATTTTTAACATATATACAGTTTTGGCAACAGATGGCAATTCACTTGCATAGCTAAAGTTTGGTAGGAGGAACTGCCTGTTCCGACTCTTGGTGTAGGAAAAAGTGTTGATCACTTTGTCAATGTCAACTACACTTTACCGATGGATGTGGAGCACTGCAAGCGCTGTAAGGCGATCCTCGCCCATGGTAGAGCGAATGTAGGTCTTAATACGCTGCATAGAGCTGAAGGACCGCTCGCAGGATGCTGATGTTGCAGTTGCAGGCATGGTTAGAAATTATGTGAGTATCAGCTAAATAAGTGGGTAAGCGCTTCCACAAGCGTTCAGTGCATAAAGCAGGGTTTTGGGCTGTTTGTCTGCATCCATAAGACTCCGTCGGACCTTCCATCGATTGACCTCTCGGTCCAGCTGTTGACGTTCACGCTGGAGGTCCGCTGCATAGCATTTGTACACGGCTGATATGTCTTTATCTGTGACAGACTGAACCCTAGATTGAAGGAGCGTCTAAGCCGCGAAACTAAAAATGTAAGATAACAAAACATATAAGACAAACGTTCAAATGAGGTCGAAGCGAAGTGTGACGTTGAGATACTGGCCAGCCTTCTCGTCATTGTCGTCTTGCAGACAGTCGAGTGCGTTGACGACGACTGGGAACAATTTTTTTTTAGGTGGTCAGCGCATCTGCTGTGCTACACCAACGAGTCTCAAACATGTTCTGCAGTTTGGTACGCCCGTTTAGAGCTTCTTTGGTGTTTGCATCTTGTTCCAACTCATCGTTAAATGCTTGTAAACGTTTTGCCAAGTAATTGCAACAAAATGAGATGTCTTGAATTGTCCCCATCATGTATTGTACGCATTGTATTTTGGAACTGTGAACAAGGGCTAGATTCAAACAATGCTACGTGCAGTGCACAAAGTTCGCTAAAGGTGCAAGCTCCCTTATTCTTGCTTGGACACCCTTAAATTGAACAGACATATTTCCAGCGCCGTCGTAGCATTGTGCACGCATTTGTTCTTAAGGTGAACCGTTTTCTCTCAGAACGGTTACACTATCAGCAGCAACATTTTCTCCCTTTGTCAATATACACAATGTGAAACCCAGAAACTCCTCCCTCACAAAAAACTCGTTGTCATTGTTGTCGACAAATCTTACACACAGTGACAGTCTGCTGGAATCAGTCGCTTCATCAGCCATGATTGAAAAAACGGGAGCTCTATTGCAGTCGTTCAGAATCCTTTAATTCTTGTATCTGTTTCGCAGCTATGGTACGATTTCATTTTGAATTTCTGGCGATGTGTATTTGGCATTTGTGTCGTTTTTGTCTTAGTGATGCTGGAGAATTGTGTCACTCTTTGCTTTATGTCTAAGCAATTCCGTGAAATTACTACGCTCCTCCTTGTGTCCCCTAATGGCCATGTTCTTTTGGGCCAACAAGACAAGGGTTCCTGCTATTTCCCCTACTATGTGTCTGTTGTTTTCTATAGTTAGAGCTCTAGCATCAGACAATGAGCGAAATATTGATTTGCTTTTCCCTGCATTGATGTCTAAGAAGTGTTCAGCCATTTTCATACAGTCTACATGGTTGCTATCTATTCTTAAGTTGGGTGCATTTGACACGAGTAAAAATGCTACGCTTGCTTTCTTAGTTTTGAATATGAACACGTTGAACACGTTTAATGTTCAAAATATTTGATGTGTGAATTCTCTGGGGGTAACCCCCATAGCCTTCGATTGTTTTTGCATTTTCGGGCGTTTTTTTTTCGATTTTTCATGATGATGTGCAGGCACGTGCCTACACTGCCTAAGCACAGCTACGCGCCTGATATTTGTAAATTACATATTTTGTAGTAGCAATAAATACCATATGAACTTTAAATCAAAACGTGTCTCCAAAAGTGTGTACATTAATGGGGAAAAGTTTCTATTATCAAAGATGCATGTAATGCATGTATTTTTTTAAACAAAATCTGTCAGTTGGCTGTTCCATTCACCACTGAAAGGACAAGATTATATTCCGACAATATCGCTCCAAACTTGACGTTACTATGCCGACATATTAACCATGACGAAAAGAGTTAATTACCGTTCAATTTCTAAGATAACACTTGTGTTACAGCAAAAAGAATGTTTAGCAGATCATGGGAGACAACTCTGGAGTATGTTTTGGTTTCGCAATCAAAACCGCTGTCGCTTAGTAACAGTATCAGTGAAATTAAAGGTGACATCCCTAGATTAGTATTCCAACAAATAAGCAATGCTAGTTACAGAAATGTTCTCTGTACGTTTTAAGTGCCACACAGTGTTTCTGATAAGAATTCATATTTAGAGATCAAACTTTAAAATTAGGCCAACAGCTAAATTTTCTCCAAAGATGCTTTTATTTGATTTTCATTCCCAAAACGCAATTAGTTTTATACTTACTTTGTTTTAGGACTTAATCCATCGATATCATTTGCCGCAATGTACTAATATTTATCATAACTAACGATATTTACTCTAACGATATAACAAAGTATACAGAATAAAAATCCAAACAAGAAACAAAATTGCCTATGTGGATATTATATAAACCCTATTCTTTAACATGGCAAATTCATTAGAGGAAATAACACGATGTGTGGTTCCAGAGATTACAAAACAGTACATAATCTCAACAGAGAATTTCTGTGCATATTAGCAACTTGTTATATATTTTAAATATAATAGTTATGTGTGTATAATGCTCAGTGAATTCGTTTAAAAGACGAAATTCTTCCTATTTAAAACGTATAACCAGAAATGTACATGTAATACAGTGCTAATCAATGACCGTGACTGACCAAGGGAGAAACGTTGACGTTTAAAAATCTTAATATAGAACATTCAACTGCAGACTGAAATTATGCAGACTTAGGACAGTTGAGAAAAAATGGACTACACTTTTGTAAGACATGTGTTCCAAACATGGGTAAATATTTTGTATGTTATAAAAAAAAACCATCTTATCTATCTAAGTGTACCACACACTTTTAGACCTACGTCCTTTCATCGTTTTATCGTGGCCTTTTATTGAATCGCACCCATCGCCGCCAGTTATTGTCCTCTCATTATTCACACATGACCTGACAACATCCAATGTGCAATGACAACGCGAACTATAAATATTGGTAGTGTCTGAACTACTTTATTTTCAAAAATGACCTGACAACATCCATTCTGTATTGACAACGCGAACTATAAATATTGGTAGTGTCTGAACTACTTTATTTTCAAACATGACCTGACAACATCCATTCTGTAATTACACCACGAACCATAAATATTGGTAGTTTCTGAATTACATTTGTTCAAATATGACCTGACAACATCCATTATGTAATTACACCACCAACCATAAATATTGGTAGTTTCTGAATTAAATGTGTTCAAACATGAACTGAAAACATCCATTCTGTAATTACAACGCCAACTATAAATATTGGTAGTTTCTTAACTACTTTTTTCAAATTGATTATTGCCATAGAGTATAAAAAGGCCATGTATCATGTAAGACTAACAGTCATATTTTATTTGAGTATTTTTAGGGTGGCAGCAAACGGTCAATCGAACAAAAGGTTAAGATCACTGAGTTCATCAAGATTTTTTTTTTAAAGTATTTGGTATTTTGGTGAGATGAGGCCAAGGAGTTATCGGTAACATACGGCCGGAAAATTAAAAACATTAACTAGCGCTGTCTAGGCGACTTTGTGCGTCCTAATGTTTCCTGTATTATATCGGTCATATCTCAGTTGTTATGTTGTATTGTGTTTCTTTTTTTTATTATTATTTTTATCTTGTGTGCAGTTACTTTAAAAATTAAACAATAAAACAAACATATGTCATCGCTGTATATTTTTATGACTTGGCCTGTATCATACACATTACATCAGAAACATTGCAGCATTGTGGAAGCATGTATCTTTAAGGAGAGTGTGTCTGACTGGTCAATGAACGCTCGCGATGATTCGGATGCTGAATCTGGAAAAAACAGAACATTTTTAATTATTTATGGTTGAATCAAAGGAAGAGGTTATTCAAGACATATGTAGTAAAAAAATGAATCTTGGGATATTTTAACTAGTTCTCAACATTACTTTAATTTATTTTAGATTATTGAGACATAAACATGCATTTATCTTGTTTTATCTGAATATATAAATTACTTGTTTTTTTTTCTGTCACGCGGTAGCAATTATATATTTTGTATTCCCGTTCAGAATTAAATACATGCACGTAAAACCGTGTCTATAAAAGTTTAATTTTGATTAATATGTTCATGATGGAAATGTATCCTACGGTTGAAGGCTATCTCTTTCCGTCGTTCGCCCTGCGGTAGCTGATGCCACCGCCGCCGATTTTACCAATACCGCCACCGGCGCCACCGAAGAGCACATTGATGATAATAATGAACACGAACACTGGATTTTAAATTGTAAACATCATGTTAAAGCCCCATTAACACTCAAAATCTACGAATATTTCGTAAAATATTTCATTAAATAAAGTTGATCCATAAAAACAATCAGTGTTCCGTAAAGCAAAAGCCCACAATTTCAACGCTAGATATGGTCTGGTAACATAGATTTAACAAGATATAAAATTCTATATTTTATGTTTTGTTGTACAATATGTTCAACACATGTTCATGTACCAATTTAGTTTTCGTGTGTCGCATGAATAGATATCTTTGCGGGAAATTTAAATGGACTATATTGTACCAGAAAAATAAAGAAGAGTTTTTTTTTTCTTGTTAAATCTATGTTACCAGACCACATCTAGCGTTGACATTTTGGCTATTGCTATAAGGAACATTGATTGTTTATGGGTTAACTCTATTTTACGAAATATTCGTTGATGTTGAGTGTTAATGGGGCTTTAAATATAATTTACTCGAGACTTGCACTAGTATTGTGTTAATTTAGGGTTGGTTGATTCGAGTGTTTAATATGCAAGCCAATCTTTTTTTTGTTATCATTTTCGTAAGGAATGTATTTATTAAAAAATGTATTTTTCATACAAAAGGTCAAACAATAAGGCGAAAATGTTTAATTAGTTTGTTCTAACATCGCCAAATTTTAGGGCAGGTAGGTCAACCCGACTTCTTTTGCCTTTAACTTTATTTTTAAGATTCACGAAAAAATCAGAATATGGATTGACGTACAAAAACAAATACACATCTGTATTAAACATTCTTTTTTTTTAGTAAATTTTAATAAATATAGAGTGACCTTAATTTCAAAAATACGATCGATTTGAAGATAATATGCTCGCAAAATTATTACTTATTTTCGTCGATTAAGCAAAACTGTACGAAAACTGGAATACAATAAAAATAAATAAGTAAGGATCAGTACAAAGTAGAGTAGTTCTTGTTAGTGGAAACAAACACCTTTTTTTAACATCGCATAGCTGAGTGTTCAAGAAGAAATTCGTATAAAGAAATACATTTACCCAATTATCATGTAGGCGCTTACAAATAACAATAATACAACAAATTTGAATGTGGAGCTTTATAATATATTTGGAAGTCTACACTTACGGAAGATGAGCATGTCGAAAATCCCGCCGCCACCCCCGGCTCCCCCAAATCCGCCGCCGCCATACCCGGGCTGTCCATAGCTGACTCCTCCGCCTGTGTTACCCATAGCTTGTTTATGGGGAAAAAACATTATTACAATTTGAGTAAATTTTACAATTTACAAAAATATAGTCAAGTATAAAACTAGCTATTAGATCCTAATAGAGTTAAGTCTAGAACAAGTTTAAATAAATATGGGTTGTGTTTATAATTTATGTTCCTATATCGGAAAAAATGGGTGCCACGTATACATATATCAATGGATTTCATATATGAGGCAATTAAGAAAATATATTTACATATAAATAAATTCGTAATAAGTAAATGTTAAATTAAAAAAAAAAACATGATTAAAAAGCGCGCAATTATTAAATTTAAATAGTTCACCAATTATTGAAAATCTTTCTTTCTTACGTTCTCACAGTTATACTTTGGTATGTTTCAGTGTTTAATTATATTAAATTACATGACACCTTGAAGATTAATCAAAACCCTACTCATATCCAACGGTAAACAAAAACACTTAAAATTCCACAAACCAGCGTTCAAGTTTCGATTTTCCCTTGCAACTGGTATCGACTTAAACAATCCGATTTGTAACACCCTGACTTCGCCTTTCTCGTCTGCTTGCTTATATTAAGCAAATGACTCCTAGTGTTTCCGCAACGAGTCAGTAACGTCAATATATAAAGTTATAAAGTTATTTTCGATTCAAATAAATTGTTTTCCAATACTATTATCTGACATGTTTCCGTTAAGTGTTAGCAGGGACGGATTTACCGGGGGACACATTGTCACATGTCATCCCATCCCCAAGCTGTACTATATATTCTTTACGTTTTAATTTGAATATAAAACGGTTATTTTCTACTGAAATGTGTGGCCCTAATAACTGATCAATTTTGCTTTTAAATACCATCTTCTGGAGGAAACGCTTAAAAGGTTGCTTTTAAATACCATCTTCTGAAGGAAACGCTTAAAAGGCGTCAGTGCAATTGTTGTGCCTCTTGCCTGTTCTGTCTACGATTCCGTAAATGCAGGCTTACGTGTATGTATGCATTTATTTTGACCTTGCAGTCAAGGATAACCCATGAAAGTGCAAGCACTTATTTCCAATGGGGTCCTTTGTTTGTTTTTTCTGAAGGGACAGCAATTAGAAGAGACAGTATTGAGACTGTGACTGAAAAAAGAACACAGTCGTTATTTTGTTGGGACACCAAAACATGCTTAGTTATTGTTTTATTTGGCTTAGTTTTAAATACTTGCATACGAGTTTGGCAACTTAAATCGCGTTTATGTGTATACCTATGTTAAAATGTTGTTTATGAAAAAATACATTTTCTAATTAAAAAAAATATAGACAAGAATATATTTTTTTAAATCTCGATTATTTCGCTTTACTGGAAAACATATTTTCCACGTGTAAATACATATATTAATAGATTTTAAATACTATAGAACACATTTGGACATACAAATAAATTCATAGAAAGTGTATATTATTTTGTAAATGATTTAAAAAAGCGCGCTTATTGAAAAAAAATCCACATATTTCATATATACAAATGAAACGTGGCATCTACTGTGCATATGATTAAATATTAGATAAAACTACCGTGGTACACTATTAAACATTTCATTGAAAAATGCATCCTTATGCAATGAAAACTATTTTCATAAAATTAGACATTCAACGGAATATTTAACCATTTATTGAAACCAAATTTGTTTCTTTCTTACGTTCTCACAATAATACTTGTGTATGGTTCAGTGACCAATAGTATTGAAATGCATGACACCATTAAAATACAAAAAAAACTCGCTCTAGCGGTTAACAAAATACGTGAAATTCCAGTTCAAGTTTAATCGTTCCTTCCAACAAGTTCCGACTTAACTGTTCGATCTTAAGCAGGCGACTCTTAATGTTTCCGCCACGTGTCAGTAACGTCACTACCGCCGGTGTTCTACGTTGCCCGGTCATCGGCATGTTAATATATATATTTAGTTATTTTCAATTTTAATACATGAACTATTTGTTTTTTACAATATTATTAACTGACATGTTTTCGTAAAGTTTATGCAGAGACGGATTGACTGGGGGCACAGGGGGTATCCCCTCCCCCCAAGCTGTACTATACATATTCTCTACGCTTTAAATTTTAATACAAAACGGTTATTTCCTACATTAATGCGTGGCCCTTATAACTGATCAGCAGTATTTTTGCTATTGTTACCATATAGAATATAAAATCGAGTTTTGTGCCAACTTTTTAAACCTTTGTCCATAATAATCAAATTTCACTCGTCGCTCATTGTTCGGGTACACTTTGTCCAGGTCTGATGTTGATTTTTGTCCGGGGTTGTACATTCGCAGGAGTATTTTGTCAGCCAACAAAAATGACGGGTGAGCGAATGTTCGGATTCAGTTTGTGTTGGATATTTTTTATTTGATGTCTCTACAAGTCGTTTTTCTCCTTTAACTGTTTGAAACTATCTCACACAGCTTTCAAGAGACATATTTGCACCTATCGCTGTTCATCTTGCCTGTTCAGTCTACGAATCCGTAAATGCAGGCTTATATTACCAGTACTACGTTAACTTAGACCATGCCACAATCAACGAATATTTGTCTTTAAAATCTAGAAACATTTGAATGATGCTTTCGTGGTATAAAAATATTCATGGAATAAATCATCCTTTGGACACTAGGACATCAACACACTATAACGCCTCGCCCCGACCGATTTTGTTAGCCTCCTTCCTAGCCAGGTATGCATTGATCCGTCCCTGGTATATATGTAAGTGTAAAGCAAAAGTACGTTATATTTAACATTGCCAATCCTTAAGAATGTCCAATATTCGCAAACTTAAATTGTTGTATAGATGTTATATACATGTATATAAGAAAAGTCATCACTATACTATAGGGGAAATAAAACTGTTCAGGCAAAGAAATAATTGCCTTAAACCACAATGTACGGATAAAGGTCTTGGATTTCAGATTTTATCGTCATTTACTTAATGTGCATGTTTAGTTAACACACACAGGACAATAACACTGGAGTGTCTGGTCCGATCTTTTTATATTAAACTCCATTCGAAATCAGATAAAAAAAATGAAGTTTATAATCCAAATAAAGCTCATTTCTGATCAGAATTAATATCCCATCTATCAGATATGCTTCAGGCATGTTTGCTAGTCATCCACAAATATGATCCGATTTCAACTGTTTTAGTAATGACCGGATTAAAATTCGTGATGTACCGTTAACTTCAAATGTCATTACATTAAATATTCGTGTTTTTGTTCTTCCCGCGTTACATGGCGCCTGAATGGACGTTCGAACAACAGCAAGCTTCTTAAACTACGAAAGACCGCACCGTGGTAAACGAAATGTATATGTATATTTAGTAGTATATTTGTAAATAACAGACTTGAAGTAGCAATAAATACCATATGAACTTTAAATCAAAACGTGTCTCCAAAAATGTGTGCATTGATGAGGAAAAGTTTCTATTATCAAAGATGCATGTAATGTATGTATTCTTTTAAACAAAATAATCAGTCAGTTGTCTGTTCCATTCATCACTAAAAGGACAAGATTCTATTCCGACTATATCGCTCCCAATTTGACATTACTATGCCGACAAAGTAACCATGATACAAAGAGTTATTTTTTCGACTGCAATTTCTTAGAAAACAGCTGTGTTACACCAATACGAATGTTTAGCAGATCAAGGGAGACAACTCTTAAATATGTTTTGTTTCGCAATCAAAACTGCTGTCGCTTGGTAGCAGTATCAGCGAAATTAAAAGTCTCGACCCTAGATCAATATTCCAACAAATGTGCAATGCTTGGTACAGAAATGTTCTCTCTACGTTTTAAGTGCCACACATTGTTTCTGATAACACTTCATATATAGAGATCACACTTCAAAATATGGCCAACAACTCAATTTTCTACAAATATGCTTTTATTTGATTTTCATTCACAAAACGCAATTAGTGTTATACTTACTTTGTTTTAGGACTTAATCCATCGATATCATTTGCCGCAATGTACTACTATTTATCATAACTTTCGATATTTACTCTAACGATATAAGAAAGTGTACAGAATAAAAATCCAAACAAGAAACACACTTGCCTATGTGGATATTATATTAAACCTATTCGTTAACATGGCAAATTCATTAGAGGAAATAACACGATGTGTGGTTCCAGAGAATAAAAAAACACTACAGAATCTCGACAGAGAATTTCTGTGCATATTAGCAACGTGTTTTATATTTTAAATATAAAAGTAATGTGTGTATAATACTCAGTGAATTCGTTTAAAAGACAAAATTCTTCCTAATAAAACCAATGTTATTGACAAAACGTATAACCAGTAATTTACATGTAATACAATGCTAATCAATGACCGTGACTGACCACGGGGAAGACGTTGACGTTTAAAAATCTAAAAATAGAACATTCAACTACAGACTGAAATTATGCAGACTTAGGACAGTTGAGAAAAAATGGACTACACTTTTGTAAGACATGTGTTCCAAACATGGGTAAATATTTTGTATGTTATTAAAAATAAACATCCTATCTATCTACGTGTACCACACACGTTTAGACCTACGTCCTTTAATCGTTTAATCGTGGCTTTTTATTGAATCGCACCCATCGCCGCCAGTTATTGTCCTCTCATTATTCAAACATGACCTGACAACATCCAATGTGCAATGACAACGCAAACTATAAATATTGGTAGTTTCTGAACTACTTTATTTTCAAACATGACCTTACAACATCCATTCTGTAATTACACCACCAACCATAAATATTGGTAGTTTCTGAATTACATTTGTTCAAATATGACCTGACAACATCCATTCTGTAATTACACCACCAACCATAAATATTGGTAGTTTCTGAATTACATTTGTTCAAACGTGGCCTGACAACATCCATTCTGTAATTACAACGCCATCTATAAATATTGGTAGTTTCTTAACTACTTTTTTCAAAATAATTATTGCCATAGAGTATAAAAAGGCCATGTTTCATGTAATATTAACATATGTTATGTGAGTATTTCTAGGGTGGCAGCAGTTCATTTAGAAATATTGTTTGTTTAGAAGTATTTGGTATTTTGGCGAGATGTGGCCAAGGAGTTATCGGTAACATACGGCCGGACAATAAAAGCATTAACTAGTGCTGTCTAGGCGACTTTGTGCGTCCGAATGTTTCCTGTATTATATCGGTCATATCACAGTTGTTTTGTTGTATTGCTTCATTCTTTTTTAAATATTTTTATCTTGTGTGCAGTTACTTTAAAAATAAAACAATAAAACAAACATATGTCATTGCAGTATATATTTCTTCCATTGCCTGCATCAAACACATTTCATCAAAAACATTGCAGCATTTTGAACGCATGTATCTTTGAGGAGGGTGTGTCTGACTGGTCAATGAACGCTCGCAATGATTCGGATGCAGAATCTGGAAAAAAAAGAACATTTTAATTATTTATGGTTGAATCAAAGGAAATAGTTATTGAAGGCATATGTAGTACACAAAATTGAATATAAGGATATTTTAACTACTTCTCAACATTACATTAATTTATTTTAGGTTTTTGAGACATAGACATGCATTTATCTTGTTTTATTTGAATATATTAATTAATTGATTTTTTCTGTCACACTGTACCAATTATATATTTTGTATTCACCTTTAATTTTGATTAATATATTCATGATCGAAATGTATCCTAGGTTTGAAGGCTATCTCTTTCCGTTGTTCTCCCAGCGGTAGCTGGTGCCACCGCCGCCGATTTTACCAATACCACCACCAGCGCCGCCGAAGAGCACATTGATGATTATAATGAACACGAACACTGGAATTTACATTGCAAGCACCAGGTTAAAGCCCCATTAAAACTCAATATCTACGAACATTTCGTAAAATATTTCATAAAATAAAGTTAACATATAAAACATTCAGTGTTCCGTAAAGCAATAGCCCACAATTTCAACGCTAGATGTGGTCTGGTAACATAGATTAAACAAGAAACAAAATGCTCTTTTTTTATTTTTTTGTGGTACAATATATTCAACACATGTTCATGTACCAATTTATTGTTCGTGTGTTGCATGAATAGATATAATATATTGTACCAGAAAAAAATAAAGAAGAGCATTCTTTATCTTGTTAAATCTATGTTACCAGACCACATCTAGCGTTTAAATTTTGGCTATTGCTTTAAGGAACATTGATTGTTTATAGGTAAACCCTATTTTACGAAATATTCGTCGATGTTGAGTGTTAATGGGGCTTTAAATAGAATTTACTCGACACTTGCACTAGTATTGTGTTAATTTACGGTTGGTTGATTCGAGTGTTTAATATGCAAGCCAATCATTGTTTTTTCAACATTTTCATCAGGAAATTTATTTATTTAAAAATGTATTTTTTTCATACAATAGGTCAAACAAAACGGCGAAAACTTTTAATAAGTTTATTCTAACATCGCCAAATTTTAGGGTAGGTACGTCAACCCGACTTCTTTTGCCTTTAACTTTATTTTAATGATACACGATATAATCAGAATATGGATTGACGTACAAAAAATAATAATTGCACATCTGTTTTAAACATTAGTTCTTTAGACAATTTTTATAAATATAGAGTGGCCTTTATTTCATTAATATAATCGATATGAAGATAATATGATCGCAAAAGTATTACTTATTTTCGTCGATTTAGTAAAACTGATCGAAAACTGGAATACAATACAATTTAATAAGGATCAGTACAAAATAGAGTATTTCTTGTTAGTGGAAACAAACACCTTTTTTAACACCTCATAGCTGAGTGCAAGAAGAATGCGTATAAAGAACAACATTTACCAATGGTCATGTAGGTGCTTATAAATTACAAAAATGCAACAAATTTGAATTTGGAGCTTTATAATTTATTTTGAAAGTCTACACTTACGGCAGATGAGCATGTCGAAAATCCCGCCGCCACCCCCGGCTCCGCCAAATCCGCCGCCGCCAAACCCGGGCTGTCCATAGCTGACTCCTCCGCCTGTGTTACCCATTGCTTGTTGATGGGAACAAAGTAGTACATTTTACAATTTACAAAAGATAATCAAGTAAAAAACAAACATGATTAGTTCCCAATATCGGAAAAAAAAATAGTTGCCATATTTAAGATAGCATTACCTTGGTACAATATTAAGTATTTCATTAAAAAATATATCCTTATGATAACTATTTTCATAATTGAACATTGAAAGGAATATTTGACCAATTAGTGAAACTAAGATTGTTTCTTTCTAACGTTGTCACAATTATACGTTTGTAAGTGCCAGTGATAAATTATATCAAATTTCATGACACTTTTCAGATTAAACAAAACCCTTCTCATATCCAACGGTAAACAAAAGTGCTTAAACTTCCACAAACCAGAGTGCAAGTGTTTATCTTTCCTTGCAACAGGTTTCGACTTAATAATCCGATGTTCAACACCCTGACGTCGCCTTTCTCGTCTGCTTGTTTAATAAAGCAGACGACTCGTAGTGTTTCCGCCACGAGTAAGTAACGTCACTACCGCCGGATATATATATGTATTCAGTTATTTTCAATTTAAATAAATTGTTTTCCAATATAATTTAACTGACATGTTTCCGTAGAGCGTCGTCAGGGAAAGATTCACCGGGGGACAAAGGGGCACATGCCCTCCCCAAGGTGTACGGTATACTTACGTTTTATATTTTAATAAAAAAAACTGTTAGTTCCTACTTAAATGTGTGACCCTGATAACTAATTAATGTTGTCTTTCAAATACCATCTTCTAAAGGCACCGCTTAAAAGGCGTCAGTGCAATTAGTGTGCCCCTTGCCTGTCTGTCTACGATTCCATAAATTCAGGCTTATGTCACTGGTAACACGTTATTTTATAGATCGTGTCATAATCAAAGATTATTTATCTTCAAAATCTAGAAACATTTGAATGATGCGTTCGTGGTATAAATGAATTGTGGAATACATGAACGAATGAACGAACGAACGATTGAATGACCATCCTTTGAACACAAGGACAGCAGCTCTCTATAACGCCTCGCCCCGACCGATTTGGTAACGCCCTCCACCAAACCCACCCCCTCTTAGCCAGGTATGTCGTGAACCGTCCGTGGTATGTATGTTCATATATATGTACAGCAATATTACGTTGTATATAAAATTGACAATCCTCAAGAATGTCCAATATCTTATTGGCAAACCTTAAAGCCCCATTAACACTCAAAACCAACGAATATTCTGTAAACTAATTCGTAAAATAAAGTTAACTCATAAAATATCAGTATTCCTTATAGCAATAGCCAAAATTTCAACGCCAGATGTGGTCTGGTAACATAGATTTAACGAAATAAACAATTTAATTTCCCACAACGATATCAAGGCATACGACACACGAACACTTACATGGTACGTGAACATGTGTTGAATATATTGTCCCACAAAAAAGAGCATTTTGTATCTTGTACGTTAGTTTTTACATAAGGAGTAATCTATCGGGTTTGGTTTACGCATGCACCAAACATTGAACGAACAAGATATTTTGATGTTCACGTATGTGTAGCTGTAACCTTACATCCGGCAGGAAATCAATCAACTCGACATACATAATTTAAATCAATCTGCTCACAATATACAACGGGATATATGTCTGGAAATGTCCCCATATGACAGGAGTAAATTGGTCCAAAGTTGACGTCAGTTGGGCTCGATTAGTGTTTGTCGACTGAGGTACTACTTTTAAGTACCCCGGGTACTCTTAAACATACTTCACCGTACCCGGGTGACGGAAAATACACTAAACATAACAGTACCCCCAGTGCATTTAAGCGTATTTTCCGTACCCAGGGTACATTGTAGTATACTCAAGAGTACCCGGGGTACTTTTAAGTAGACAATTACCATTCAAGTCCAACTGACGTCAACTGTGAGTGGGTATTGATGTTGCAGAATTTGTAGTAGCAATTTATACCATCGGTACACATGAACTTTATTTCAAAACCTGTGTCCAATAGTGTATGCATTGATGGACAAATTCATTTATTAGCACACATGTATGAAATGTATGAAATATGTTTTTGTTTTAAACAAAAAAGCCGGTCAGTTGTCTGTTAAATAGCATACTAACATGTCACAATTCAATTCCGCCTATATCGCTCCAAATTTGACCTTGCTATGTCGACATAGTGACCATTATAAAAGTTTGCCCTCAATTTCGTGGATAACACTCGTGTTTCATCAAATCGAAATGTAAAGCAGATTAAGGGTATATACTCTCAAATACATTTTGTTACTCAATCAAAACTGCTGTCGCTTGGTGAAAATATCAATTGAATTAAAGGTGAGGCCCCTGGATCAGTAATCTAACAAATACTTAGTGTGGGTGGCAACAATTATTGTCCTCTGGACGTAATAATTGCAACAATATGATTCTGAGAATACTACATGTATAGTTGTACAGCTTGATCATGTGGCCAAGATATGAATATTTCTATGACANGTGGTACAGCTTGATCATGTGGCCAAGATATGAATATTTCTATGACATTGCATTCCCATTTGTATGACTCAATCATACTATACTTTCTATGTTTTAGGAATTCATCAACACATCGATACCTTTTGCCACGATGTACTAGTATTCATCATAACGATGTTTACTCTAACGATATAAGAAAGAATTAACTTTACTTAATTGTGTCGTGTTCTGAGAAAACTGGGCAAAATGCTTGTGCGTAAAGTGTTATCCCAGATTAGCCTGTGAAGTCCGCACAGGCTAATCCGGGACGACACTTTCCGCCTAAACTGGATTTTCGCTAAGAAGAGATATCATTTTAACGAAAAATTCCATAAAAGCGGAAACTGTCGTCCCTGATTAGCCTGTGCGAACTGCACAGGCTAATCTGGGATGACAATTTACACACAAGCATTTACCGGGGGACACAGGGGCACGTGCCATCCCCAAGGTGTACGGTATATTACGTTTTATATTTTAATAGAAAACTGTTAGTTCCTACTTAAATGCGTGACCCTAATAAATTATCAATGTTCTTTTTAAAATACCATCTTCTAAAGACACCGCTTAAAAGGCGTCAGTGCAATTGTTGTACCTCTCACCTGTTATGTCTACGATTCCATAAATTCAGGCTTACGTCACCAGTAACACGTTATTTTATAGACCGTGTCATAATCAAAGATTATTTATCTTCAAAATCTAGAAACGTTTGAATGATGCGTTCCTGGTATAAAAGTATTCATGGAATACATGAACGAATGAACGAACGAACGAGTGAATGACCATCCATGCTTTTAACACCAGGACATCAGCTCTCTATAACGCCTCGCCCCGACCGATTTTGTTACCCACTCAGCCTACCCCCCCCCCCTCTTAGCCAGGGATGTCGTGAACCGTCCCTGCCTGGTATGTATGTACATATATATGTTAAGCAATATAACGTTGTATATAAAATTGACAATCATCAAGAATGTCCAATATTTGCAAACCTTAAAGCCCCATTAAAACTCAAAACCAACGAATATTTCGTAAACTTTTTCGTAAAATAAAGTTAACCCATAAAATATCAGTATTCCTTATAGCAAAAGCAAAACTTTCAACGCCAGATGTGGTCTGGTAACATAGATTTAACGAGATAAACCATGCTCGTTTTTCTTTTTTGAATGATACTATATTCCATTTTATTTTCCCACCACGATATCTTTTCATACGACACACGAACACTTACATGGTACGTGAACATGTGTTGAATATATTGTCCCACAAAAAAAGAGTATTTTGTATCTTGTAAGTTAGTTTTTACATATGGTGTAATCTATCGGGTTTGGTTCACGGATGCACCAAACATCGAATGAACTAGATATTTTGATGTTTACGTATGTGTAGCTGTTACCTTACATCCGGCAGGAAATCAATCAACTCGACATACATAATTTGAATCAATTTGCTCACAAAATACAACAGGAAATCTGTCTGGAAATTTCCCCATGTGACAGGAGTAAATTGGTCCACAGTTGAAGTCAGTTGGGCTCGATAAGTATTGTCAACTAAGGTACTACTTTTAAGTACCCCGGGTACTCTGAAGCATACTACACCATACCCGGGATACGGAAAATACACTAAACAGTACCCCAGTGCCTTCAAGCATATTTTCCGTACCCGGGGTAAATTGTATTCTAACACTACACGCGACTTGTTTTCTATAGACAAAGAAGGAAATCAAGTGTGGGTTATTCTGCAATAGTTATGGGCGGAGCTTAATGTTTTGAAAATAGTTCCGAATAAATAAAGAAAATATTGCAGTACAATGCATGTGCTTATACCCGCTATAAAAGAAATGTAATAAATGTAGCATGTTAATAAATGTAATTAAACAACAAATTGTATATTTGGTTATAAGTGGCATAATCACGCCTACAAAGAATGTTATTTGTTAGGAAACGTAATTAAGAAAACATGTAAAGCATGTTAGCTTTTCAGTAGCATCAATAAACGTGACGTCATTTAGTTTCTTCACTTTTTGTTCTCAATGAAAGTGACGTCATTTGCAAAATATTTATGAATGAAAACGAAGTCATATGTTTGTTACAATTCGATGACGTAACTAAATAGTGAACTTTGTACTAAGAAGGGCGGAGTATTGAACAATATAGTTCACGTCCAAAAGCTTGAACCAAATCAATCAGAATCGTGTTAGAATCGAAATAATTGATTTCTATCATGGTTTGTTGTCGAATAACCCACAGTAAGGAGTATAGATGCGTGTTATCAAATCACTCGTGCTTCGCACTCGTCATTTAATTCCTACGCACCTATACTCCTAACTGTGGGTTATTCGACAACAAACCATGATAGAAAAATATTATTTCTTAAGTATACTTCGACAATTACTAATCGAGCCCAACTGACGTCAACTGTGAGTGGGTATTGATGTTGCAGATTTTGAAGTAGCAATTAATACCATCGGTAAATATGAACTTTATATTAAAACCTGTGTCCAAAAGTTCATGTATGGATGGACAAATGCATTTATTAGCAAACATGTATGAAATGTATGAAATATGGTGTGTTTTTTAAAGCCTGACAGTTGGCTGTTCCCTTCATCACTGAAAGGACACGATTCAGTTCCGACTATATCGCTCCAAAGTTGTCATAACTATACCGACATATTAACCATGATAACAAAGTTAATTTTTCGATCTCAATTTCTTAGATAACACTTGCGTTACACCAATAGCAATGTGTAGCAGATGAAGGGAGAAAACTCCTCTGAAGTATTTGTTTTGTTTTTGAATAAAAACAGCTGTCGCTTAGTAAAAGTATTAGTAAAATTAAAGGTGAGTTTCCCAAATCAGTAATTCAACAAATGCGTCATGCTTATTGCCACAATATGTTTCAGATAATGTTACATTTAAATACACTTATTTTACAAAGTCATTAGAGGAAATCACACGATTTGTGATACAAGAGAATAAGAAACAGTGAAGAGTCTCAACTGAGAATTTCTTTGCAGAGACACTCTGTTCATATATTTTTAATACAAATGCAATTCTTGAATAATATTTAGTGAATTAAACATGTTTTACAATAAAATTTAAAACATATCATTCTGTTCCGTTATTCGAACCAAACCCGTCCTTTTAAAATTCTTCATATTTAAACACCCAGTTACTCGTTAATAGTAAAGATTATAAAACGAAGTAATATTTCGACCTCAATTTCGTTGCGAACGCTTGTGTCACACTAATAGGAATGCACAGCAGATGGAGTGAGAAAACTCGGACGTATGTTTTGATCTTCTATAAAATTGCTGCCGCTTGGCAAAAATATCAATACAATCACAGGGGAGTTTCCCAAATCTGTAATCCAACACATGCTTAATGCGAGTGGCAGAAATGATTGCTCTACGAAAATTACAAATACCACAATATGTTTCAGATAATACTCTATATATATTTAGTGAGCCAACTTGAACATGAGGTCAAAATCTAAATTTCCAACAAGGAATATTTCTATTTTATTCTCATTCGTACGACGCAATTATTGTCATTCTTACTCTTTTTTAAGACTAAAAGGGACTTGTTCACAGAATTTGGAATGTTTTGAAGTTTACAATTAAATGCTTTAAATTGATAAATATAAACATCAGAACTAAAGAGCTCCAATATTAAAACAAGAATACAAGTAAAAAAAAAAAGAGAAAAAAAAGAGAAAAAAAGTTAACCACACCAGGGCTAGAACCCATGGAGTAAAAGCCAAGCGCCGAAACCACTCAGCCATCCGTCTTCACGTGCGTGTGTGTGTGTGTGTGTGTGTGTGTGTGTGNTTAACTTTTTTTATCCTTGTTAATCCTTGGATATCGGTCAATACATCTGAAACCAATGCGTAGTTATTGACAGATTATACGCTCGAGTGAATTCATTACAATTTATCTAAACAACCAACAGTGTGTAAAAGCTTATATCAACGATGTTGAAAGATTTATAATAATAATAACATTGTTATGCTCCACTCAACTTTCAACAAACACCCGAGAAGGCCTCTCGTTTTTTAGCCGCGATGTCATTTATTGAAACAAATCCACTTTTTGTTGTTGAAGCGGTTAAACTGGACGCGGACATTTCTAAAAAAGCAGAGGAAAAGAAAGGAACAGACACTGAAGGTGGTTCTAGATTTCAAATATACTGTTGTTTTAAGAATAGTGAGAACTGTATAATATTACAATCACTTTCAAAACGATTAATAAATACATAAATTACGTGTAAACGTCAAATCTTCGGGGTTTTTCGTGTAGAAGAAACAACCGATGACCGAGGCCACATACTGATTTCGTACCAGTGGGATAATCAACAAATACTGAAAGTCATCAGAGACACACTTAAAGAAAATAAGTTTAAGGTATGAATGATTATAAACTATATCAATTAAAAAAGGTTGCATTAAGTTAAATCTTGTTTGGTACACTATTTACGTAATATACTACTTTTCATAACGTATACTGCGTTGCAGGCACTCCCCCCCTCAAAATCTGAGTGTATGGGTCAATGTATATATTGCGTTAATATCTTTATTGGATTTAAAATTTATCAGGTGTGGATGGACATTGACGAGATGAGTGGGTCAACTCTTCAAGCCATGGCAAGCGCAGTGGAGAATGCACAACTAGTACTGATAATGTGCATGTCTGTTACGAGAATTGGCGAAGAACTGGAATAAAAAACGGTCCACAGTCAGAATTAAGTATACAACCAAAATTTGAACAAAATGTATTTTTATTAAAATCTTCATCGCTTGATATCGATACTGTTTATTTTGTTTGAAATAAATGTCTCAACAAATTTATGTGTTTATTAAAGAATATGATATAATTGTGCGCATATATGTTATTAGTTTCTCATTTCGGCTTTAAGATTTTATACGAGGGGGGGACCACACGGATTTAAAATCGTCATGACGACAGTATATTAATTGATTGTGGTTTTATTTATGTCTCTTCTATTATATATATATATATATATAATAGAAGACATAAATATATATATATATATAAACATATTGATTACAGTAGATCATAAATTTTATAAGATAACTTTATCCTATTCAGATGTATGCAAAACCGGTTGTAGCATTTGACCATGTGGACTCGGCCTCCACGCCGAGTTCCTCTAGCAGAATATTAGTTTCCATGGAAACCATTGACTCTGTGAGGAAATGGACAGATTCTGCGCTTAAAACATGGAACGATAAGAATGGTTTGAAAAGGTATATAATTCTTTTTTCAACAAAATACAGGGACATATATATTCAAATTGATTAAATGTATTAATTTGTTTTGTGTTTGTTTTCTTGAAAATACAAACAGTGATTATGTCATTTTCAGTGTACTTCCATCCAATATCAACACAGATGACATAGCACTGCTTCTTCAAATGAGGATGGAGTCGCCAGAATTCTTCTACAGATGTACCCAGGATATGTTAAAAATTCGTAATCTGTCTTCGCTTTCGAAACTAGTGTGGGCTTTGCAGTCGATTGCCAGAGACTGAAACATGTATTGCGAAGCAGTTAATTGTACGTAAGGCAAATATCCTTACCATATTTGAACATAATTGGTGTATGAGAACAGATTGGAGTATTTGAATAGTCAATAGATGCAGTTTTTTAAGCAATTGGTCCTTCGTTTCATTTTTGTATTTCTTTGATATCGACATGTACTATATTTGAACACTGTTACTGGTAGATGTCATTAGCCAAAGTTGATATGCTTCAATTTTTGTTACCTGCAACCACGGCAATGTGTGGGACTTAAACCAATATATGCAGGTTTAATATAACTAATATTTACAACAAGTAATAGAAATTACACTGAAGTGTAAAAAGAACGTAATACACGATGGGATTTGTGTACATACATTTCTGATATTTTTACTTGTATTTACTTATTTTATTTGTTGTTTATTTAAGATTTAGATTTTTTCAAATAACTTAAATGCACCTATTTATTTACTTTTAATGGCATGCATGTATTGGATTTGACTTAGTTTGAACAACTTGTACATTTAAATAGTCGAGATTAAAGTCGTGCAGCAAAACAACGATCAAGCATTTATTTAATGCAACTTTAGAATTTAATGTTTTAGCTTTTCCTTTCTTTTTGGTATGCGTTATGTTCTCTGACTAATCAGCTTAGTAGGATATTAGGAGAACGAGAAGAAAGTCATTTGGTGGCTTTCAAAGGAATACATAGAGGATATGTGTTGTGGTCGTTTTATGATGTATTTTTATTTAATAAGTGGTTATTGACTAAATCCCTCGTGGCATAGTTACGAGTACGTTTTCTATGATCACAATAGTGCGATTCTTATATTTTACCACTAGTGAACAATATAAAATAGTATATTGTAACTGAAATACATGTTATTTCACCAAACGCTATATTCCAATGAAAGGCATTTACTAAAGGGGAATATTTGTATTATGATAAGTAAAACATAAATCATAATTTTGTGATAGGATATAATAGTCTTATTGGTAGATATATACACACTGTTTGGGAAGTCTTAATTATAAGAAAAACACATCGTATTGATAAGAAAAATAATATGCCTTCAGAAAATCTAGCAATTAAATGGACTTGTTCACAGATTTTGGCATGTTTTGAAGTTTGTCATTAATTGCTTTAAATTGATAAATGTAAACATCGGAACTAAAATAAATCTTTAGTATAAAACAAGAATAAAAATAAAGAAAGAAAAAAAGTAATCCTCAGCGGGGCTCGAACCACTGACCCTTTGAGTAAAAGTATAGCGCTAAAAATACTCGGCTATCCGTGCTGATATTGAAAGAGTTGTATTTTATACTTTATATAAGCAATCCTCATAATGTCACAAAATATAACGATAACAACAGAACTTTCAAAATTAATCAATCGTTTCGCGTTTGTAACGCTTTATAATTTTCGGATTTTAAAATCGTCGAAATATGCATATAAAAGATATTTTAGAGCATGGAAAATGTTCAGTATTACTGTTTCCTCGCACATATCATTATAACAACGAACATCTGCAAATCAGTATGCACAATGTTTTTCAATTTTGTCAATTTACCAAAACATGAACAGGTCCCTTTAAGTCAGTATGTATGTATGTGAAGAAGACGCTTCATGTTTCTTTTATCTTTATTTCATTTTTTTTTTGAGGGGTATGATATCTTAAATCAATATAAAGAAGTGAAACTCCAGCTGCTGGAGCAGTATTGAAATCTTATTATAAACAATTAGTTGGTCCTTTATTTATGGCAAGTGACCGATTGCCGAAACAGTACAAAACAGCACAATACAGCACAATACAAAACAACATAAACACAAATAAGAATAAAGCTGGGGTCACCGCCTTGGAACGGTCAATGCAACGCATTGGGGGTTTAAACCTGGTTATAGAGCGCTCAACCTCACACTTGGCCCAGCAATATTCATAATAAGACTTCAAAAATGATAACATTACAAAAATTGAATCGTCGTTCTAAAGTTTGATATTTATGTTTAAACAACAATTAAATCTACCTTCATTGTATTTGCTGTGTGTTTTTGAATTGTATATTTGGTTGGCAAACATCTCTTTTTTAATTTTAATTCATCTCTCATGTCCATAAATAAGCTTCAAAAAAATAAAGAAAATAATAAAATGACGTCACAAATCGTATATATTCTCTTTAATGTTCCAATGTTCTATGAAAATGTTTCATCAATTATATTAAAAATCATATGTTGGCCTTTTATATTTGGCTGACATTATTGTTTTATTAATATTATATTAAATATATCATAAATGTGTTTGTTTGTTGTATTTTTACCCTGCTGTCAATGTCTAGTTAACTCACATTGTCTTATATACTGCAGGGTGCTTTGATATTTAACAAACACTTTAAAACACATCATTTTTCTACCTACGGTGTAGGTTTAGTAAATAAGCAGACCGTAATTCAACATACTTATTATGATTAATCATTTGAAAAATAGCACATATCTTACTTAAGAAGCCAGCTTAAATCCATGTATATGCATTGTGTTATTAAGTTATGCCCCATGATATAACATTTCACTTCCTGAATGTTTGTTTACTCACTAACTAATGGAGCGGCTTCATAGAAATCATTTAATCATTTCATGTTGTCTGCCAGTCTGTATGTCCCGAATACTGTAGGCACACTTTCTTTGATGCATATGTTCACCTATTGTGAGACGATGTGTGCGATATTAAACAAGATATATAATTGTAAATAAAGAATAATAATTTATAGATAAATTTCACCTGCATAAGATGATGATTCGCTATCAAGTTCGTACCCCCCCCCCAATGTTTAAAGTCACAAGTTGATATTGAAGTTCAAAATTATATGCTGTTTTACAGATCCCTCCAGTAACTCATGCTAGATGTATTTCGCAATGATATAAACATTAACAATAACCTAAACCTGTTTACTATTTATAGTTTTGCTCTTTAAGTGATTTTATTTTATTTTTCAGAAAGTTTCTTTGATGTGTGTTTCTATTATGGATGTTATATGTGCTAAATTGGCGTGTAACATGAGAAATAAACTTATTAAACTGACCATGTCATTTCGAATTTGTTCTACTATGTGTGTATTTACTTTCAAGTATGCTTGTTATATGCATTATTTATGTGTTCACAGTGTGTTTATAAATGTAACTATTTAAAACATACTATGTTTTAAGCTATGCACATACTGAATTAAATTTACGAGACAAAAATGTAAACAAAGGGCAGCCAACACATTAGTTTTTGGTGTTTTCGTTTCTTTTTTTTTCACGCCGCTTATTTGTGTAAATATTATTAATGTGTTTATATGTACATGTATATAGTTTCTGAAATCTTGTTTCGCACGTCGGCATACGGGACTGTATTCGTTAGTTATTGTTGAATATGTACTTTGCGCAAGTCAAAACAAATTTGTCAGTCTATCTGACAATTAAAGGCTAAATGGAACGCTTAAACCAATAGACGTGATCAAGTAGATCATCATTCTATTATAAAAACGTATTCAATTATATAGTCGAATTACATGCTTTTGTTATTCGCTTGCGAAGAACTGTAATAATTAACAGAAATTTTTTCTGTAGCGAGAAACCACTACGATTCACCGAACAAAAAAGTACTGTTGAATCATTAATGTAAGAGGTTTCTGAAGATATAAATAGATCAGGTAAAATCAAACTACTGTCAGCGATTACCTCTTCTAACTGTAAATAGCGCGTTACGCTTAATATCAGCCAACTCTATGTACGGATCCTAAAGGTTTATTAGGAACATGAACAGACTATTCACAAATTGATAATCATCACACATGTTTTACAAGCACTTTCTAAACGCAATGGATAGTGTCTATTTTTCATCATAGTAAAAGTTATCAACATTGTTCAAAGCGATGTCTTTTAACAAAAATAAAGGGAGACTTAAGCTGCATTAGCAGCAGAAATCAAAGCGCTGAAGGCACTGAAGTTGTTCGTTATTGCATAATCTTAGACATAAATCAGTTTTCAAAATTATGTTATTGCTTTTTATATCGCAAGTTTGAAATTAATACAACCCCTTCAAATTTATAAAGAGTGTGTCTTAAAGCAAAGGTCAAGATGTGTGTGCACTGTTTATCCTCATATTTATGTTATAGAGATAACTTAGACAAAATGTGCGCATTGCACAGGCTAATCAGCGTGCACAGGCTAATCTTATTTAACATGCATTAAGCCCTGTTTTCCCTGAAAGCAGCCAATATGAACAGATTTCAATGATTAACTCTCCAATGTCGTCACAAGCTGTTAAACACTATTTATTAGTTATTACATACACACTCGATAAACCGCTAAGTGATTTAAATGTAAACAGCGGGTTTAAAGAGAAGACAATCCGCAAGATCTTTCTGCAGTGTACCTGTATAAACAGGCAGATGAGGTGGTTATCGTTCCTGGCGTAGTTAAGCAGCATACTGAATTGCAAAACTCCCTCTACATTAGTTGTCCGCTAGCGCGAACAACTAAAAAAGGAACTTTAGCTTCGTAAAAAGTCAACACATGTATCCATTCACACATATATTCTAACATGGAACGCTCAAACTTAAATATACAAGGGAAAACAACTTTACGTTATTCTGCAATTAATATGGGCAATTCAAGCACGCGCTAATAACACATCGTTGAGTTTATACATTGTCCGTTTGTTTAATATGCACATGATTTATCAATGAATCACGCGCCGAAATACTATGAACACAAAAACAGCATCTTCTCGGGCCTTAATTATTTCTAGCAAAATTAGCATAAACATCACAAAATAAATGAATCTAAAATACGAACACACAATTTAAAAACGTGGTGTGTTGTGATTCATGCCACTCTTTGGATCTGCACTTGATCTATAAAGTACAAATTTGAAATTTGCAAGTTCGTGTTCTTCGTTGCCGTTATATATGAATTGATAAAAGCATACACTGTACACGTTAAACAATGAGAATGAAAAAAGAAAACAATGAAAATGAGCGCATAAAATGATGGAACAGCCATTTATTGAATAAACACTGCACAAAAAGTGTAGCCATTAATTTTCATACTTGTTGCTATTATTGAAAAACAACAACAACAAGACACACTTAATGAACTGTTTCTTGTTGTACCACACTTTGGTGTTAACCCATATATGGCGTTCAACTCCAAATTACGTTGCCTTTGGAACGGATTTTTCTGTCAACCAGACATTGGAATCGAACACCGTACATTGTTTTCTATGTTTGCTGTTGTTAGTGGTCATAAGATAAAAAAGGTACTATATAACCCTTTACACCATCTTCCTTTTTATTCTTATCCTTATCTTTTTCACCATCTCCATCATCAGCCAGAGAAAATCAATGTCAAAATCAACAACAGCAACAACAACAACAACAATAAGTATAACAACCCTAACATCACGCTCTTTTATCATCATCACCATCAACAACACCATACTACCATCACCGCCATTATCTCCATCGTCTTTGTCATTTATCTTTTTTGCACCATTATCAGCATATACTGCACAATGTACACATAATCTTTATGAGGTTATTCATCACAAGTTTCATAGCAATATTTCAGTAAATAGACATAAGTACTCCTGATATATCCATATCAAAACGGATGGGTATTTACCGATGATTGTAATATTGATAATTTGCGATGAAAAAAATGCTTCCGATTATGCTGATATTAATACAAATTGTGATAATAATTACGGTGAAGATATGAAGACGGTGAATTTGATGATTATTATAATAGTGTTGATTCTGACTTTTATGATGATGATGCTGTTGAATTATGACAAAGCCTATGATGATGATGATGACGACGAATATGATAATGATGATGGAACTGAAAAAATGAGAATGTCGTAGGCACAACCAAAGCCCATTTCGTTTCACAAGATATATATGTACTACTACTATAGATCCATTATCAAAATTGTTTGATAATAAGAAAACTTGCGCAGCACCCCGTCACTGATGTGAGTGTGTTGCAGCTAAGAACTGCGCAGATATAAATCCGCGATCTTTGTTCTCATTCATATAACTGACTAGCTTTTACCAACACAAACACCATCAACGCCGTGTGTCTTTAAAAAGAAGATATTTCTTGTTCAATCGATGACATGTTTTTCAGAATATTGTCATTTTGCCAAGTCCACGGAGCATTGCGGAGTCATTCGAGTGAGCACGATTGCCAATGACTAGCGAATGTAGAGAAACAAGTCTTGTAAATTATCGGTGCTTTTTACCCGATTCACACCCAGGTGGGTTTATTGATTCATACCAGCTATTTTGATATTGAATATGTATTTCGCGAGTTGATTCTTTTGAAATATTCGTACTGTTCGTACAGGTTTATATATCAAGGTACAGCTATTATTTTACATCATTCGTTAATATTTAACTGTGAGGATTTTCGCTGATGATTTTAAGGTTAGTTTTGACTTGCTTTTACACTTCTAAGTTTTTTTAGCCAATTAAATAAAATATAAACTTCAATAACAGACTAATACTATATAATAACGTATATTACGTTTTATAGCAAAAACAACTCGTGTATATTGTAAAAACATTACACTGTATTCATATTATTTCTGTATTCGGCGTATACAAGGGTGAGGTATGGTAAAAAAAAAATGGATACACACGTGTAGGTGGTTTAAGGGGCGATGCCAAAATATAAGCAACCCGTTTCCAAATATAAAGAGTATGTTTTACGGTTTTTAGTATGTTGGTTTATTAAATTATAATGTGAACGGTACGTTATTATTTAAATTTAACAATTTAACAATTTCTTTGCCTTAGCTCTGTTATTGTTATTATTGATTTTATCATTATTATTATCGGTATAATATTTTACTGCACCAAATGCCGACATAGTGTGATTTAAATGTTGTTTGCTGATTATATTTAATACTGGAGACCAAGAACGTTTATAACTGATTGGAGATTAAAATGTGCATTTGGAATGTTGCGTAAAAAGGAGAAGATAAACTTTGTGAAAGTTACTTAACCTACAAATAATTACGATTAAAACGCTAGATTTGTACTCATATATTATTGTGTATACCTGTACACTAGTTTAAGCAAGTTGTGTTGGCTATGAAATACTGAAGTTACCAGCCATTTTAACTTTTTAAACAGAGAAGTTCTAAATCGCATCGGAGGGGTGTGTACTTATAAACCGACTCTAGGATAGGCGCCCCTCCGGAGAGGTGCCACCTCAAAGAGTTTTCACCGGGTGGGTATTAGCCCCCTCACTGTTTTTTATTGGGCTTATAATACAACGGGTATTTTTAGTTTTTTATTGACGAAAGTTTTTTTGTTCTCTGCTTTATTTACACTGTTTTGTTTTCTTTTTTGAATTTTTGTCACACGTTCGGACTATATTCAGAACGTCAATCTGATAACAGATCCCTTAAGAAACAATCAGAACCTCTGTTTAACCCCTATAGGCAGATCGCATTTTCATATATATCAGCCGCGTAATGCGAAAAAGGGTTTATGCCATATGCCATATGCGGCCATCGGGGCTCCATACCAGTCTGAGCAATCACTCAGTCTGGACAGAAGCTGCCCTGTCCGCTGATGAGACCACGAAAACTTGCGTGACTGTTTAGCGGAAATCGTAGATCCTGACCAGGTTGTGCAATGGCGCAGGCTGGTTTGGAGCTACGCATTTCAGCATATAGCACAAGCACAATTTTCGCATGACGAGGGGTTTAAGTATACATACATATATATACATATATAAGGCTAACCAAGCCTTAGAGCAAATTCTTAAAATCATTCATGTCACTGCAATCAATCTTTAAACGGGAAAATCACAATACCACCTCTATGAACATATTCTTCTTAAGTATACTAATGGTACAATATTGGTTTAACTCCTTCGATCTTTAAAGTTGTTAAATTTGGTAGAAATAAGAAACGATTTTAAGGTCCAATTATAACGTTTGAAAACTATGAAGAACAAACACAAAGTTCAATAGCTCAAACATGAAATTGCCCATCCCAGTTTATTCATTTACTCTTAGTCCGCTTTCATTATTTTCACATGATCGGTTATATCAATGGGATATTTCAGGGTACTTGTGATAGGGTTATTTCCATTCTAGCCGGCATTATAAATTAATGATCAGCATAATGTATTTTCCAATAACTGCCTTGAAGAAGTCTTTGTTCAACGGCCGTGTCAGGCGATTTAAATGTATACCCATTGAATGGCTGTGATTATATGGTTTACAGTAAACATATTCATGTAAGGTCCCACATTATTTAAATAGAATCAGATAATAGTAAGCTAATCGATTTCAGTTAGAAATGTTGAAATGCTTTTTACATCTTAAAAGATGATCTTCAAGAAGTTATATAGAATCATTAACTGTTTAGCTTATTTTTAATTATTTTTCTTTTTTTACAATCAAATTTTGCAAAAATGTATTTCTTAGTAATCGACAAATTTCAAGCAAACCTTCATAATAAATGCAAGAAATGCCTTTAAAAAGGCAATGGACAGACCTCATAACATACTATATATGTTTGTGTTTGTCATTAGTTGTTCAAACAGTGCATTTATGCTACGAACATTACGATCTTAAAAACAGGTTCCCACGTGTGTCACACAAACAATTGAGTAATGTTTTTTTTTAAGATCCATGTAATGAACATGCATAACATTTTTTTTTTAATGAATGTTTTGATAGTTCACGTGTGTTATGTTTAATGAACAAGAAACACATGTCTCCAGGTAATGATTTTTTTAAGTCTTGATCTAAGGCCCTTCGTTTTAGCTCACTGAGCACATAGTGCTCATTGTGAGCTATTAGGATGCCGTGATCATGTCCGTCGAACGTCAGTTCATGCATGCGTGCCTGCGTTAATTTTCACTGCAGCTAAAATTAGATTCTAAAAGTGAAAAATTCAAAAATCTTCTTCTCGTAAACCACAATGGTCGGGGGTTTAATATTTGGTGTGTATCATCATATAGTGGTTTTGTAATAAGTCTGTTCAAATTATTCTCCTTAAGTCAAAAGTGGCCACGCCCCCGGGGTCTCATGATATATATAGACATATATAGTAAATAATAATAAGGGTCAGGTGTAAAATATTTGGTGTGTAACAACGTATGATGGTCCTCTACAAAGTTTTTTTTTTATACCCATAGGGTCAAAATTGACCATGCCCTAGGGGTTCCTTGTTTTCCTTATATGTTTATAGTTTAAAAATCGTATTCTCGTATACCTTAAGGCCGAGATGTTTGGTATTTGGCAAGTAACTTGGTATGGTGGTTCTCTACCAAGTTTGTTCAAATCATGCCTCTGGAGTAAAAACTGACCACGCGCGGGGTTCGCAAGATTTATACAGACCTATTTGGTCAATACATGGATTTTGTTTTTTTATGAAACCACTTATAGCCAGGGATTTGATATTTGATGTTAAATATCGTATGGTGGTCCTCTACCAGGTTTATCCAAACCATAACCATAGGCTCAAAATTGGTCTCGCCCTACTTGTTACTTGTTTTCCGTATTTGTATATAGTAAAAACTCTAAAAATCTTCTCTGAAACCACAAGGCCCAACATTTTGTTATTTTGGCGTGTAACTTATTATAGCTTAGTTAGGTCAAATCATGACCCTGGGGTCAACACTGGTTACGCCCTTGGGGTTAAATGATTTACATAGACTTGAATACTAAATATCGATACAACAGGGGTTTGATATTTTGTGAGTAATTTTATTTTATAGTTTTGCTCTTCTTAGTTAAGTTCAAATCATGCCATTGGGGTAAAAACTAACCACGCCCATTTGGTCACATGAATTATAACAAACTAAATACAATAAATAAGTTTTTTTTATCTTAATACTCTGACTCTGCAAGGGTAAGGAGTTAAATATTCGGTATGCGACAGAATGAAATGTTCCTGTCATAGGTTTGTTCAAATCATGCCCTTGGGTATGAAATAAAAAACGAAACTATAGCTGTATAAAATAAACTCAAAGCCCGACCAACCACATCACGGACTATATCAGTGTGAGTACGGGTTTATTGCAAAAATATGTTACCAGTTAATAAATATTTATAATCAATCGTGGTCATTGATACACTTTATGGTAAAATTGTTATTGTAGTTCAGATGTATTACAGGTGTTCAATTTAGTATATATTTGTCATGAATATGTAACAATGTTAGAAAACGGTTTATTGAATAATAATACCTAAATAAAGTCATAACACGTTTTCTAAAATGAGTAACTACTTCTTGTAACTAAAAATAAATAAGTATATTTAGCCGCGAATACAAATGACCCCTGCAATATTCAGTTTTAGTTTCCCGCCCCAAAATTTCAGAACAGGGGTCATTTGAATCCTGGTTTTTAAAATCTATTGAAATCTCGGCGGACCTTATTAAGATTGTTCATACAGTTTAAAGACACGAACATGTTACGTAAGTGACATAGAAACTTCAACATGAATCTGAAATGAAGTGTAAATACTACAAGCGGTTTACCAAGGCATGAGTATGATATTTTGTGTTTTTCATTACAACTGTATCTGATTAAAGTTCTTAACAGCGGGATTATTTTATCTTCCTGAATAAGTTTACATAACAATTGTGTTAGGAACATGTGTGTTTCATTTGGATTTTAACTCTTAAATGCGTAAGTATTTTATCTACCTCAACTATACAGATAGTGAATATTAAAGGAGAGAGTTTGCATGAGCGTACAATGGTGTGTTTTATTGTCATTATTATTCTAAAATGCTGGACTATGAATCAATCTTGACTAAAGTTTAAGTTTAAACCTATTTATGTTTTCTCGTTTTTTTCATGCTTATTGAAACGCTCTTGACTCCGTTTCCAGGATAGAACCAGTACTTGGTGTCTTGATCGAAAGAACGATCCCACAATGGGGATCGAACCCCTGATCTCACGTTCGCTAGGTGGAAACCATAACCCCTACGCAATATACATCTCATATCTAAACTATAGAGGATGCAGCTATCAAGAGCTAAACATTACTAGAAACGTCATCATCAACAACATTGAGATTTTGAACTACATTGCAAGTGTTCAGACTGTTATTAAAAGTTTAAAATGTTTGTTTTACATTATTTTCATTTACTGGATCTTGTCATTGTAAATTTCGTACTTAAACTTTCAATAAAATGACTAGAGCATAAGCATCGAAATAAACATGCTTGCTTTTTTAGCAATTTTTAATTTTTAATATTCAGAAGAGTGTAATATAAGCCATAATGCTACGAATTGTAATTGTGTTGGTTTTATTATTCATTTACATAAAACAGGTGATAAGCAGGATTTAAATAATTACAGAGGGATAACATTATTAAGTACTTTTAGGAAATTATTCACCAGGGTCATTAACAATAATCTTAACAATTGGGCTGAAAACTATCATGTCTACATGGAGTCACGGGCAGGATTCAGGCAAAATATAGGAACTGTTGATAACTGTTTTTGTATTACATGGTGTCATTAATTATTTATTAAGCGAACAAAAAAGATTGTATTCCATATTTGTCGATTTCACCAAAACGCTCGATTATAATGCTTAATATCATCAAATATATGTATACAAATGTGAAATCAAGAATAAAATTAGGTCACAAAATAAGTTATGAAGATTTTTAATGTTGTTTAGGTGTAGTAGAAGGGGAATCATTATACGTATTCCTATTTTCTATTTATTTGAATTACTAATAAGAACATTACATGTTTAATAGTTTTAAAGGAATTGATATTGGTATGCTAAAATAATTAAAAAATTATATGCAGCTGACATTGCAATTACGGAAGAATCAGAGGAAAAACTAATAAAAGGTTTTGTCTTTGTTGGCGGAATATTGTGATAGGTGGAAATTATGTGTTAACACAAATAAAACAAAGGTTATGGTTTTTAAAAAGGGTGGACAACTTAGGAGCTATATTGAATGTGTACAAAAAGCAAGCATTAAAAATTGTTAAATCTATTACATTCTTAGGAATTGTATTCACTACAGGAGGATCTTTTCTAAATACTTTTGAAACACTTGCAGACCAAGCCGTGAAGGCTGTTTTAAAGCTTAACTCATACTTAGTAAATTTTCCAACACTTTCAAAACATAGAGTTGTTTGATCAGCTTGTCGTACCAATTTTAAATTATGGGTCAGAAATCTGGGGCTTAACTGAATCAATGGCAATTGAAAGAGTCCACTTACATTTTTGCAAAAAATACTAGGTGTGAAAATTCAAACACAGAATCATTTTGTATTCGGGGAACTTGGAAGAAAATCTTTGAAAACTAAAAGAGCCATCAATGTAATAAGGTATTGATTCAAATTATTAAGTTAGAAGATCACGAGTACGTCAAGTGCATGAAAAGCCACATGTGTAAGAATTTAACAACCCACATAACCATTCTTATGCAATATCCGTTTTTCATCTGTTACAGGCCTTAGGCGTACATTATGCATGGCTAACCCAAGGTGTAGGGGATGAAAAGTGTTTTTATCCTTGGTAAAGTCTAGATTAAATGATACATTTATCCAACATTGGATGTCAGAACTTAATAATTCCTCAAGAACAATAAGTTACAGCCAGTTTTGTAAATTTGAATTGCAACCTTACTTAAAACATGTCAGTATATAAAAAAAAAATAGATTAGATCTTTGTAGATTAAGGGTTTAATCTCATAGAAATTGAAGCAGGCAGATGGCATAAACCTGAATATATACATTTTTAAGGGAGAACATGTCAACATTGCAATGTTCTTGAGGATTAATAAAATGTTTTATTAGAATGTTCCTTTTATGATGATATAAGACAATTGTATATAAATAAATATTACTGGAAAATACCAAACATGATACAATTTATTGATTTAATGCAATCTGATAATACGAGTACCAACATAAACTTAGCCATGTTTGTGAATAAAGCATTTATTCAAAGAAACCTTTTGTGTATAATGTATTACTCAAACTTGACTTCTCGCTCTCTTGTAGATTCGTGTTTGTTGTTTTTTTTTATGTTATGCCTATAACTTTGTTAAATATATTCTTAATGCTGTAAAACAATTGTCCTAGACCTTTTCATGTATTTATACTTTATTAAAAAAACTTATGAATGTAAAAGTAACATAAATACTCGAAAATCAACGGAAATTTCGTAAAGTATTTCGTAAAATAAAGTTTCCCAATAAAAAATCAATGTTCAATATAGCAAAAGCCAAAATTTCAAAACGAGATGTTTTCTGGTAACATTGATGTTTATAAATACAAAATGCTGGTTTTTATTTTTGTGTGTAACAATTAATTCCATTTTATAACCTCGCACTGCTGTCTATTCATACGACACATGGACACTAAAATGTTACCATTTTAGTGTTCATGTGTCGTATGAATATATATCAGCGCGGGAAATTAAAATGGAATTTATTGTGACACGAAAACATATAAACGTGCATTTTATATGTACAAACATCTATGTTACCAGACCACATCTGGCCATGAAATTTTGGCTTTTGCTATAAAAAAAACATTGATTTTTTATTGGGTAACTTTATTTTACGAAATACTTTACGAAATTTCCGTTGATTTGTGAGTATTATTGGGGCTTTAATACTGATCACATTTCATGCCTTTATATATGTTACTATGTTGTTGAGCATGTGTACTCATGGACTGTACATGTATGTCTTTTGTATATTGAATAAACCAACCAATATTTAAGACACACAGTGCTAAACTAGTCCTTATAGTCAGAATCCTTGTCTATGATTACATGTAGTTTTATGTCCGGATCAACCAAAAGGGTCATAGTATATGCCCATGTGGCTGGGCCTTGAAAAATATCGCACTACAGTTATCACATGGGGCGAGAATGGTGTAAGGATGGTCAAATGGGACTGTTAAGCATAATGTAGCATTAACCGATAATGTAGCTTTTTTTATATCGTTTCTTTTTTTTTTATTGTATCGTGTCTATGATAACAAGGTATATTCTTATCACTTTTATTCGGTTGGATATTCTGTAAGAAACTGTTTATGACTTTATAGGTAAAACCGGAAAACCTGTCACAAGTAGACATACACCATGGGATCAGCACCGTCAAATGATTCTAATCGAGAAATCCCTCTTCCGCCAACATCCAGTGCTCCAATAAGTCAGGGCAAGCCTCCTAAAAAGGTTCCAGACACAGTTTTATCTACAGCTGAAATTCCAAGTTCAGAAAATATTGTATCAACAACTGAAATTCCAAGTTCAGACAATATTGTATCAACAACTGAAATTCCAAGTTCACATGGAGAAAATGCGTCAACAGCTGGTGAGACTGAAGAGAGTATAGACCGTCGTAAGACAGAAGACGAATTAAATGAGTTTACAACCACAACATACATGATGTTGAAGAAAAGTGCTTCAGATGCAATGGCCATAAAGCAGAAGTTGAACGACGATGGACTTTATGTTGACGACATAAAGAACACGATTGTTGTATTCCATAAAGCATGCTTTATGCTTAAAAACACGTCATTGGAACAAATTATTCGATTCCAAAATGAAATAGCGAATATAATAATACAGACCAAATTCATAAACATAATATGTGACTGCGTAATATCGATGCATATTCGTGGTTGGATTAGTGCAGACGGAAAAATTGATAGTACAGGTTATACCATGATTCAACGGGCATTATCAGTTGCGTTGAATTATTCCGATGAGTCTGATGACGTTGTTTCCATACTGACCAACTATGAAAACTATCTGGAAACAATTAAAATGATGCTGGAAGAGAGAGCTGCACGTCATCTCCAAAATGATACATCAAATTTATCGGTACTGTATTTGCATTTATGTATTTCACTTTGAAGTCTGCTTGATGACTGTTTGGATTGTGTGTATCTGCATGTTTGTCATAGGACCAAACTATCGTAGCTTTTACTTCGATAGAATAACATACTTGCTATGTGAACCATATTCTCATAGAACTTATTTTTTTATCGACCACTTTATCATTTTAATCTCTATGTATCCAACAATGATGTTATATTTTCATACACTTGACATTTTACAATTATATTTAGCCTTTGTTGCACACAAATGGTACAAGCAACTGATTTCTCATCACGTTATACGATTGCAATTGTAAACTGTTATTACGCAAATACATATTTTATTTGTGGACTTAATCAAAATTAAAGAGATTGTTAATACTAATGGTTAGCACAAATCCAAAAAAAACAACATATGCCTTCACGTGTCTTCTTTGCAGATAGGTGATTTGTCACTTATTTCATCTTTATTGACTGTTGCACACAATGTGGCGAGGAGGGCAAATAGTGTTCATCGTCTTCGAAGCCTCAACTTCACTGACGCTATAAAGCCGTACCTTAACTCATGGGATGAAGCATGCAGCCTTCTCGCCCTAGCAATACTAGCTGGTTCGTAGATTAGACAATAGCCATTAACGGCATGTTTTATCATTCAATAAGCTGTCGTCATCCGTAGTACGTGACCATCCAATATTTAACCGTATTCGACACACTCGCGTCAAATGTATTGCGCATTGGACGGACCGAGTTTAAACGATCACTTCCGAGCCAAATTCAAATGTGTCCTTCACGCAAAATCAAAATGATATGTACTCGTACAGAACTGGCATACTAAAATTGGACTCACCCATCGGCTCGTCTAAAATGGTTTGCCAGTTGTGTACTTGTCCAAATATTTGCGAACAACGTTGTTATATAACCTGTTATATAACGTTTTAAATAATGATTTGCAAGTATTTTAATTCACTTTATCAAGAACAGTTTTAAGACGCTTTTGTAAGGGTGATAACGCTGTTCATATTTTGCCAACATTTCAGCGATTGTCAGCGAGGCTGAATGCGATATCATCAATGCAGCCCGTGATAAGGTCCAATATCTCTTGAAAGTGCTTGAGAACGGTCTTGATACAAAACAACGACGCTTCGATGGATGGTCGTGCAAAGAATGCGCCTATAGTATGTACACATAAGGCTTTTGTAATAAGAAGCATGCATGTCTTATTCTGGGTATGGTATAAACGTGATATCGCTGTTACAATAAATTATTGTTTTATATTAAAGTATTTAAACAAACAATGTTATGTTTTGACAGTGGTAAGAATGCTGGCACAGAATGACGCGAACAAGCAATTGCTAGTTCAAATCGGGGCTCTGGAATTGCTCGTGAAAATGGGGCGCACGGGAAATGAGGAGGAACAGTGTGGTAATATGTCTCTTTCCCTTATAACTAGTTGTTTTGGAAAACATAATCAATTTTTCTACATCAAGGCCCTTTCGACGTAATAGAGAAGAAACAGACGATAGTTGAATGAAATGCAATACAGTTTATTGGTAAAGCACGGGTTCTAGTTTAAAGTTAGACAAACAATAACTTGTGTTAAAACCCCTTACAATCGTTACACGATGCGAATGTATTTTGCAGAGAGTGTAAACGCCGTGTGGGCACTGTGTTTTGACAAGAACAACCAACAGAAGGTAGCAAAGGACGAAAGTCTAGGGGTCGTGGAGTTGTTATTTGACATGAAAACGTCTGCAGATGCCCGAATACGGAAAGCATGCAACGGTGCCCTGTGGACGCTCAGAGATGCGTTGGCATCGTCTGAAATCCAGAAGTACAGGATATTTGGTATGGGTTGCATTCTCAGATCTAAACCGCATTATACTTAATTCAAATTTTTAATACGAAGCGCTCTATATTTTTTGAGCAGCTTATAACCGATTTAATGAAGTTTTAAATTATTTCTTTAATTTATCTTGAAAAGGCAAACGCTTCGTTCGTAAACTCAACTTAATAATTTAACGCTTAATAAAGATATGCATTTATGTATGAACTTTCACAAACGAAGTTGTTAATGACAGTTAATTAAAAACCATTATTCTAAACTTTCCACGAGAGATTTCAAAGGATGTTTTAAGACTAATTTTAATGATTTGACAGAGATTTTTTTATTTGCAACTACTTCATGTTTATACTCCACGCAACGTTTCACATGAACACCGTACTTGGACTCGATTTTTGGCGCTTGTATACGCTTCTTATTGACTTAACAGGTATTTCCTTGTCACTTTGATCAATAATAGTCTACTTACGTCGAAATCTAGACTATTTTGAATTGGTTTTGGAGTAGATTTATATAATCTTGGTGTATAGTAAAATCTGCGAATATCACGCGACATTAGTCGGTTTGAATTTTATTTTGGTTTACGAAAATACAATTTTGAAAATACCTTTTCGAAATATTGAACTCCCATTACATTCTCTTTTTTTTGTATTTCAATTACACATACAGTAATATATGGTCTGTTTTGTAGCGCTAAGACTAGACGCGGACATTTCGCGAAAAGCAGAGCGCGAAGAAAATAAAGGAACAAAAACTAAAGGTGGTTATAGGTTTCACACGTTCTCTTGTTTAAAAACTACAGCTCAAACAATATAAACTTATTTTGCAGTTACGTATCTTTATCTATTAGTTTATTTCATATGCGATTTTCTTGTAAAACACTAAAACTTACATGGATAGAACAAAAGTAATATTAAAAAAAAAACACACATTTCGTTGAAAACAAAAATCAATTTCAGGTAAAATGTGTATATTTTTGAAATAAGTGGTATTTTGTTTTCTATATTGTTTGTTTTGATGTTAAGAGAGCTTTTGATTTAAATAACTGCTATCTATGTATGATTCTATTCTCCATTGATATGCAGTTTTTTGTTCGGTATTAAAAAAACATGAGCGTTTTATATTGGTCCTCTCGAAAAAGTGATTATATTGTCGTCCGGTTTGTTTACTTACCGTAGCCATCATACAAATTATGTATTCCTTAAATTTATATGTTCACGTATAATGTTTATTGATTTTGTTGACAGAATCAGACGATCACCGAGGCCACATAATGATTTCCTACCAGTGGGATAATCAACAATTACTGAAAGTCATCAGAGACAAACTTAAAGAAAATAAGTTTAAAGTATAAATTGTTAATAAATTATATCAGTTTTACATTAAGTATTTATTTATGTATTGATTTACGCAATATCATATTTTTCTTAACAAAGTCTACACTGATATGTTGCGGATATTATTTTTTCCTTGGATGATACAGATGAATGAATGAGCTTGTTTTTCGCCTAACTGCAACCGTTGAAATGTACCTGGTTTTGTAAAAGGTGAATAAATGAGTGTGTTATTAGCTTAAATTGACCAGCCAGACAGATGGACGGACAGACAGACAGACAGACAATTTAAACAGACATTTTATTCAGACTGTTCATTCAGACTTATACAAAAGTACATCGTCTTTATACTCAAATATACACGTTATTTTCTGTCACGTGACCAGGTCTGGATGGACATTGACGAGATGGGAGGGTCTACAGTTCAAGCCATGGCCAGTGCGGTGGAGAATGCTGAACTAGTACTGATGTGCGTGTCACATAAATACAAGAACAGTCCTAACTGCAGAGCAGGTCTGTGTTTAATAATGCGTAACTACAAACACATTAGATAAAAGTTAATAACAATAGTGTGTAATATTATTATTATTATTATTATTATTATTATTATTATTATTATTATTATTATTATTATTATTATTATTATTATTAATATTATTATTATTATTATTTTTATTTTTTACTTTTTTTTTTTTTATCAGCATCATTATTAGTATAATTAATATTATTATTATTGTTATATGGCATATATGGTTATTACAACTGAGTATCATGTAATAATCAATGGAAGTGTGTGCAAAGAAAAATCTGATTCACCATTGAACATATCACATATAATTATTATTTCTTTAAGAGGCCGAGTATGCATTTCAAAAGAAGAAGGGTATAATACCTTTGAAGATGGAAAGAGGTTACGACCCGGATGGATGGCTTGGTTTCATATGTGGGGCTAAGTTGTTCTACGATTTCAGCGGAAAATACTCATTTGAGGACAAATTGAATGCCCTCATACGGGAATTGGCAAAGCACTGGACTACAAAAGGTCTACAGTCAGAACTAAGCATACAACCAGAAGTTGTAATAAAGGTATTTTTTTATCAAAATCTTCAACTCGTGACATCGATTCTTTTTTTCTAGTTTGCAGTTAATGTCAATTTGTGTTATAATTATTGTAAGTATTCTATTTGTTTGTGATTAGAGTGATTTAAGTAATTGATTCACTCTCATTTCATATATCATGCCTTAAATAATGGAACTTTTTTTTTGGGGGGGGGCGGGGCGGGGGCTCAATTGTATACATACTGTGACGTCACTACGTTTTTTGTCATCTGTACACTTCTCCGTCTGGATACACTGAGATATAGTCCGTGAAAGAATGAAATTATCTCTTAACGAACAGACATTCTTGTATTTGTTTGGAAAGTCATGTTTAAAGTGGTAACGTTAACATTGCATAAACTTTAAATACAAAATAATGTGTTTTATACATGTATGAACAACAAAACGCGTGTATTTACGTTGTTATGTAGTTTCCGTTTTCAATTCCGATTAGGTATGCAAGCCCATATCTTCGAGAGAGAGAACGGTTGATCCATTGGATAAGCATTTTAAAGTGATTCAAATTATGCAATATACACATCAAACATTTAAAATAGATAATTATAAATAATCAAATAACACATCTTATAAATTCAGAGTCATACACAAGCCGTTGTAGCATTTGATCACGTAGACTCTGCCTCCACGCCGAGTTCCTCCAGCAGAATATTAGTTTCCATGGAAACCATTGACTCTGTGAGGAAATGGACAGATTCGGCATTTACAACATGGATGGATACAAATGGTTTGAAAGGGTATATACTGCCCTTTTTTTAAACAAAATACAGTAAAATATATTCAAATTGATTAACTGTATCATTTTTTTCCGTTTGTTTTATTGAAAATACAAATAGTGATTATGTTGTTTTCAGTGTACTTTCATCCAATATCAACACATATGATGTAGCGATGCTTCTACAAATGAGGATGGAGTCGCCGGACTTCTTCTACAGATATACCCAAGATATGTTGGAAATTCGCAACGTATCTTCGCTGACGAAACTATTGTGGGCTTTGCAGACGATTGCCAGAGACGGACAAATATAGTGTTAAGCAGTTAGTTGTACGAAAGGCAAATCTCATAACCAGATTTTAGCATGATTGGTGTATGAGTACAGCTCGGAGTATTTAAATATTTCAATAGATGCAGTTCTTCTAAGCGATTGGTCCTTCGTTTCATTTTTGTATTTCTTTGATACGGACATATAGTTGAACACTTTAAATGATAGTTGTCATTAACCAATGATGATATGCTATAGCTTCTCTGACTTGCAACAAAGGCAATCTGCGGGGCTTAAACACTCATCTGCAGGTTTCATATAATTAATTTAAAACAAGAAATATACATTACACTGAAGACTTAAAAGCACGTAGTACGCGATGGCAAGTGTTTACTCCATACATTTCGCATACTTTTACTTGTATGAAATTATCTTTTGTATCGTTATTTTTTTTTGTGTATTTATAAAATAACTAAAAAGTACCCATTCATTTACGTTAAATGTCATATATGTATTGTATTTGATCACGTGTAATCAAGTTGTACATTTAAATAGTCGAGATCAAGGTAGTTCAGCAAAACTACGATCAAGAATTTATTTAATACAACTTTAGAATGTAATGTTTTAGCTTTTACTTTCTTTTTGGTATGTGTTATGTCCTCTAATTAATCAGCTTAGTAGGATATTTGGAGTACGAGTAGAATGGTCATTTGGTGTCTTTTGTAGGAATAAATAGAGGATATTTGTTTTTTTCAGTATATGATGTAATTTTATTTAATTAGTGGTTATAGAAAAAACACCATGGCGTAGCTACGAGTAAAAACGTACGTGTTCTATGACCAAGAACTTGCGATTTTTCCATATATTTTACCAACAGTGAAAAATACATAATAGAATATTTTTACTGATATCAATAATATTTCACCAATTAAACTCTATATTCCAATGAAAAGCATATAATAAAGGGGGATATTTGTATTTTACTAAGTAAAACATAAATCACCGTTTTCCGATAAGGATATCATAGTCTAATTGGTAGATATATACATATTGTATGGGAAGTCTTAATTGTAAGAAAAGCGAATCATATTGATTAGCAAAATAATATGCCTTTAGATAAGCTAGCAGCTAAGTTAGTATGTATGTATGTGACGAAGAAGCTCCATCTTTCGTGTTTCTTTCATTTGCTTTTTATTGGGGGGATGTATGATATCGTATGACTAAATTCATGATTTCAAATATGATAAAAACTATATAAGTTGAATCGTCTATCTTAAGTTTAATATTTAGGTTTAAACAACAATTAAATCCACTTTCATTTTCTTCGCTGTGTGTTTTGAATTGTATATTTGTATTTGTATTATTGATTTGTCATTATTTTCCTTGATTTTTTTCCAATTCGTGAAACCAGTTTTCCTTGCAGCATTTTCGCTTAACGTTATGTAACCGTTATCTTTATTTAAACAAGCGATGGAAGAACGAGACAACAGCGTCACGTGTATAATTTAACTGTTCATAGCATTCTGCAAATTAGACCCTGCGTAAGCTGAATATTTTGCAATAAGTTAAAGAAACTTAAATTCTACAAGGGACACTATTTTCTTTAAAAAATGGGTTCCGATTGAGGTAAATACATATGTACTACAATGTATAATGTCATACAAATCAAAACCGTTCCGTTCAAAGTACATCTGTATAAGAAATTCCCATTTTATAAAACATGTATTATAAAGACTTCAAAAGTTTGTTTTACAAATCACAAGAAAAAATTTATCTTTCCAATTTGATTTTAATGAATATAAAACGTATTATATAGTTGTATTGCATTTTTTACTTTCAGTTTGTCACTAGTTCTCGATAAAAAGCAATACGTATATGAAACATGGTTATTTGTAATACATGCAATTACGTTTGATATATTACAGATTTAGCTATTATGATTTTCACTTAAATCAGTTAATATAGTTAACTCGTTTGTCATTCTGTTGATATCGCATATACACTATTTAAGAGTGGGAAAACTATCATAGTCACACGTTGAAGTATACGTTAAAGCAACGTGTACTTAAGGAAAAATAAAACAATACTAGACATACATCTTTTAAGTAATTGGAACATGTACATCTAAAAAAGTGTCACTATTCGTATCATTGTTTTTGTTTTACTGATATATGCTCACAAGTTGATTTTGCATTAAATACTAACCAACAAAGCTCTTGTTTACGTGGTGAATCTCTTTCTTCACTGTAAAAAGAAAAACATTTCAACATAAATTATACCCCAATCAAACTTTTTAAACATTCAACTACAACCAAGATTTGTAATCGAATAATGGAATTGAGTCAAAATATTGCTGCTCTGAATTTTACATACGGTGCGCAATCGTTTAAATGTAGTTGTATATTGGATCAATATTGTGTCTTAATCAGGTGTATATAAGCTCGACACATGCCGTATTGGTTTTTACGGTGTATGGTACATCGCCAATGCTAACCAACTTATGTATTGTCAAACATAATAAGACATCAGTCGATCGGAATAATTTGTCCAATTATTGGCGTCGCACTGAAGTGCGGCGATTAGTATGTAATACGTTTTTTTTTCGCTTATGGGAGGAGAAGTTATTTTACGGATCAATGTATATATTTTTGTTGTCAGAATATCTTGCAAAGTGGTGATAATTTGTTTGTGTAAATTAGTGTAAATAAGTACTGCATTTGTGCCTATTACATTTACTACAACATTTATTGCCAATAATGCAAAGCTAATTGTTTTAATTAATAACTGATCACAGGGACTGTGCACTAATAAAAGATCACAGGGACTGGGCAAATACGCGAACCGGTGAATTTCTGGTTTTGTATAAAAACAAAACATAATCAATATATTTATTTTGTGGTTTTTCTAACAATAGCGCAGACTTTTGCTGTTCGAGTTTTGGTTAACGCGTATTTTCTTCAATTTTACAAGACGACAGCGATTACACGGTTTATTGCTTTATTGATAACCGTTATAGCAAATAGGGTATACGTACGAAACGGACCATGTACCATACGGCCTAGTCTGGATTACCTGCCCCGTTGTATACAAAGAGTCAGGCACAGACAAAGTTATGGCGGAGGTGATGGAAATAGTAAGTTTACTAGCAAATATTAAAAGGTGGTTCGTTGTGAAAGTATTTATTTTCCGATCAATATTATAATTAAGTATTTCAATGGTATGAATCATTTTCACGGAACGATTGATTTTGTATTAGATTTTTCATTTTTCATAAGTTGAATAGTTTTCGGATAAATAAATGGAAAATGTTATTTCGGATAATATTCATTATATTATAATTTTCCTTGGTGGGATGATAATCCTGTGTAACCAAGGTCTAATGATTTAGACTAGTTCTGACACTACACTAATACAGTTTTTATCTGCTGATGCAAACAAACTGACCTCAGTGCTGACCTGAGCTTATACAATTTTATGTTGTGCTTTAAGTTCTATTCTGTGCTCACAGCTCAAACATAACACATATAATCCTAATTTTATCTGGAGCTGTTTATTACCTATTAACAAATTCGTTATAACGTATAAGGAACACTCCAACACGAGTCAAATGAAGCATGAAATTAATGATAAATGATGAATTATTAATTTATTCGGTATATTATAAAATATACTGGTATGCAAATGTATATATTATATTATGTTATCAATTATCAGGATATGATATATTATTATACAGTTTATTTCCTCAATTTAGCAACATTTTTTAATTAATAAGTGATCGATTTTATATTATAAAACAAACCTTCTTTTTAAGGTATTTTGAAAGACACGCCGGCCAAACGAGTGCAAGTTTGACTGTTCAGCTTAATGTTAGAACAGCAAGCTCTTCACCTATGCACGGTCATCAGCCCTCGCCAGGTCCTGGCCTGTCATTTGTGTCGCAAGGAAGTACCACACCTGGTCATGTGTCAGGAATTGGAGAGATGAAATCTTATTAAGAGTATGCAAACAACCCTGTCTAAGTAGATTTTAATTGATAAAATAATATATTTATATAAAAGAAGATTATATGTGTTTCCTTGGTAATATAATGGATTTATCTTCTCTTTTATACCAGAAAATTTAAAATTATTATGTTATGAAAACCAGAGGATATCGGATAGCTGGTTTGTTTTCTGGACCATTCAGATAACTTGCATGGTGATTGGTCATGAAATTATTTCAATGCCATTCTCCTCCAATCTCTAGTAGTGCAGTAATTGTCGGTTAGTGACTCAAGTATGATAACTTCATCATAAGCTAATACTGGTGAATCAAGTAGCCCTGAAAAGTATTGGTAGGTTCATAAGTTAATACTGGTGAACCAAGTAGCCCAGAAAAGTATTGGTAGGTTAACTGATTGGCATGATATGAATAAAAAAATGTTTAAAATGGCAAACAAATTTAATACATAGTTTTTATTATAAGTTTTTAGTTTCAAAATTACAAATATGCTAATATGTAATTTCAGAGAAAATTGAAGGCAGTCAACAATAAGACAGTGGTGCGAATCAATGGAAAGAAGGGATACACGTACATGCCGTGCTTGCATGTAGAGTATTTGCACTGAGTACACAGAGATCAACAAGAAAAAAAACCTTCGATCAAAGTTCCTTGTTGATCCAGCTTATCCAAAGCCGATTGCCTCTACAATTGCCCCTCATCCACCTGCGGCTAATGAGGAGCTGCAATATCCAATAGGTCAAGGGCAAGCAACCCGGAAACAATATGAAGATTAACTCATACAAATTGGTAGATGGTGTATGTAACTATGTTGTTTTAACTAACTTCAACACTACCATTATTATGAAATAAAAACTTGACAAAGCTGAAATCAATGATAACTGACTATGGATAGGAACATGTTGTGTGAATTTGGCGGAATGGTTTTTATAGGATGTATACCATTGAGTATGAAAGGGCATGTGTAACCCAACTAACCCTGGCTGTTTTTTCAGTCAGTAGATGACCTTATTATTTGAAATGATGCTTGAATTTATTTGTGTAATATGAAGGCGTGACCAAATGTGTGACATTATGGTTTACTGTTCTGTCATCATAATGTTATACTAATGCTTATGCATACTAATCAGTAATGTGATAAAATGTGATTGTTTATCAGTCTATAAACAACCATTTATTGTAATAGCATTACATATAGATGATTTGGTGTTGTTTATCCATAAATAAATAATTGGTGGAATTCAGAAATTATTTGATCTGGAAAAATGTTGAAAATTGGGAACATTTATTCAAAATTTTATCAATCATAGTTTTCTTCCTTGAATATAGAGTATTATGTTTTGTGTTCATTATGTTATGGATTTTGTTGTTCTGGTTTAAAATATATTAATAAATTACATGAAGAAATGAGAAGCTAGTTGTTCAATTTTGATTTATTATTGCTCAAAATTCTCCTTTTATCACATTTATTTCAAGAGTTGTCTGCAACAATCCCTTTAAATCTTGTTATCGTTTGGTAATAAGATAAAAGGCTGTTTTCATACTTATGTAACGTGGGTTACACTAAAACTATATAAACCAGATGAAGAAAAAGACTAGGACGTCATCTTTAACAAAGTTTGTTTGATACCTTTTCATTACTGATAAAGAAACAAGTTTTTTTTTTGATCATTTGAAGAAAAAGCTCGTACCGCCCTTTAAAACTTGACCAGATTATTTGGTATATTTCCTGTTACACGCTACTATTTTTATAAAGAGAACTGTAGTAAGATTGAAAAAGAAAATATATTTTTTTTTATTTTTTTTCATGTTTAAATGTTCGTTAACTTTGTATGTAACTTGCTGAATTTGAATCATGTGTAGAGGACTAAAACTTTGAAATTATTGTCGAACAAGAAGGCAAGTTCTTGCATTAGCTTTTTCTTCTTTTCCAACAAAAATTTATACTCAGTAAGTGGGCATAGTGCATCTTTTAAATATTTCTGTCAAGTCCTTTTCACATGCTCTTTTTTAAATGTTTTTAACAAAATTGCTGATGTGTATTTTCCTCATGATAACTTTTTGTCTTGATGTAGACATTTTAGTTTAAATAAATATGCTGTTTTATTTTAACCATTTTTGTTTTTATTATGCGAAAAAGACTTGGACGTCATCTTAAACAAAGTTTGTTTGATACCTTTTCATTACTGATATGTAACTTGCTGAATTTGAAACATGTGTAGAGGACTAAAACTCTGAAATTATTGTCGAACAAGAAGTCAAATTCTTGCATTAGCTATTTCTTCTTTTCCAACAATAATTTATACTCAGTAAGTGGGCATAGTGCATCTTATATATATATATATATATGTGTGTGTGTGTGTGTGTGTGTGTAACAGAAAATCTGTGAAGCTAGGAATTTAACGAAATTCCTAAACGATTCAGGATGTTCGTGAAATTTATGTTTCACTTAGGGATAGAGAAGGACATATTTATGAGACCTTGTAACTTAGTTTATACATGATCATAAAGTGACATCCAAACAAAATTATATGTTCACAGCCGAATATCTGTATTTAATACATACCATATTAAACACGAATCAGACTTTAACAAGCAACATAATGATTTGCTTTAAACTTGAGTGATCGACTTGTAAGTCACTTACATTGAATTTGAACATGCGTCCATCATTAGATCCCGTTAACTGATTCAACACTCACCGTCACGGCATGCTGAAAAAAAATGATATAGTTTTTTAAATGCCCATATTAAAGGGACTGTCCACTAGATTTTGGCATGTATTGAAGCTTGTCATTAAATGCTTTAAATGCTTTATATTGATAAATTTAAACATTTGAACTAAAAATCTCCAGTAAAAAACAAGAATACAATTTAAAAAAAGGAAAAAAAAGCAACCCTCAACAGGGCTCGAACCACTGACCCCCGGATTCCTGGAGTCCTAGAGTAAAAAGCTACCTGTTTAGACCACTCGACCACGGACGCTCATGTTCAAGGCGGATGTATTTTTAAGCTATATAAGCAATCCTCGTAGGTTCCCAAAATATCGTTTCGCGTCGCGCGACGCTTTATCTAGTGGACAGTCCCTTTAATATAATTATATAACCACTATGTAATCTTATTCGATCATTATAGTATGCGTATTGCATTTTTTTTAATATTCCGTTTTGTCAAGACAATTTTTCATCATCATGTTCTTGTCAAAAAATGAAGATTCCAGTTGATACATAAAGGCATATTATATAAAATACCGCTCTTTGTTTTATGCATATTGTCGACCGGAAACGATTTACATGTGTATCAAAAGGGTTGTTGTTTTTGTCAAGTTATTTGTTTATGCATGCTTACAAATATGTTTTATTTAATGGAAAATTGTAAATTTATAAAAAAAAGTAAGTCAAATAATACACAATTGGAACATAATAATGATCAATAATAAGAACAAAAACATGAATTAAGAGAATAAAATGACTTTTCTTGAAATTAGACCCGCCCCTGGTTCATGAGTGACCGAGTGGCATGCACGAATGGTTAAATCCACATGTGTATTTGTTCATTATTTTAAACAACAAAGTAAGATTTGTTTAAATAAGCATTATCAAAAAAATGTTGCATTACAAGTTCGAACGAGTATATATTATCCGCGCTCAGTGAAAAGGGTGTTAAATGAATGTGCGTAAAGTGTCGTCTCAGATTAGCCTGTGCAGTACGCACAGGCTAATCAGGGACGACACTTTCCGCATTTATGATATTTTTCGTTTAAAGAAAGTCTCTTCTAAGCAAAAATCTAGTTTAGTCTGGGACTGGGTGCATCGGACACGAACTGGGTGCATCGGGCTCGCACTGGGTGCATCGGACTCGGACTGGGTGCATCGTACTCTGACTGGGTGCATCGTATTCGAACTGGGTGCATCGGACTCGGACTGGTTGCATCGGACTCGGACTGGGTGCATCGGACTCGGACTGGGTGCATCAGACTGGGTGCATCTGACTCGGACTGGGTGCATCGTAATCGGACTGCGTGAAACGGACTCGGACTGGGTGCATCGGGCTGGGTGCATCGGACTCTGACTTGGTGCATCGGACTTGGACTGGGTGCATCGGACTTGGACTGGGTAAATCGGACTCGGACTGGGTAAATCGGACTCAGACTGGATGCATCGGACTCGAACTGGGTGCATCGGGCTAGCACTGGATGCCTCGGACTCGGACTGGGTGCATCGGGCTGGGTGCATCGGACTCGGACTTGGTGCATCGGACTTGGACTGGGTGCATCGGACTCGGACTGGGTGCATCGAACTTGGACTGGATGCATTGGACTCGGACTGGGTGCATCGGACTCGGACTAGGTGCATCGTACTCGGACTGGTTAGATCGGACTCGGTGCATCGTACTCGGACTCGGTGCATCGTACTCGGACTCGGTGCATCGTACTCGAACTGGGTGCATCGGACTCGGACTGGGTGCATCGTACTCGGACTGGTTGCATCGGACTGGGTGCATCGTAATCGGACTGGGTGCATCGTACTCGGCCTGGGTGAATCGTAATTGGTGCATCGGACTCGGACTGGATGCATCGGACTCGGACTAGGTGCATCGGACTCGGACTGGTTGCATCGAACTAGGTGCATCGTATTTAGACTGGGTGCATCGTACTCGGGCTTGGTGCATCAGACTCGGACTGGGTGCATCATACTCGGACTGGTTGCATCGGACTGGGTGCATCGTGCTCGGACTGGGGGCATCAGACTCGGACTGGGTGCATCGAACTGGGTGCATCGTACTCGGACGGGGTGCATCGGACTCGGACTGGGCGCATCGTACTCGGACGGGGTGCATCGTACTCGGACTAGGTGCATCGTACTCGGACTGGGTGCATGGGACTCGAACTGGGTGCATCTTACTCGGACTGGTTGCATCCGAATGTGTGCATTGTACTCGGACTGGGTGAATCGTACTCGGACTGGGTGCATCGGAATGGGTGCATCGGACTCGGACTGGGAGCATCGGACTCGAACTGGGTGCATCGGACTCGGACTGGTTGCATCGGAATCGGACTAGGTGCATCGGACTCGGACCGGGTGCAACGTACTCGGACTGGGTTCATCGTACTCGGACTGGGTGCATCGGATTCGGACTGGGTACATCGGACTCGGACTGGGTGCATCGAACTCGGACTGGGTGCATCGGACTCGGACTCGGTGCATCAGACTCGGACTGGGTGCATCGGGATGGGTGCATCGGACTTTAACTTGGTGCATCGGACTCGGACTGGGTGCATCAGATTCGGACTGGGTGCATCGGACTTGGGCAGGGTGAAATTTACTCGGACTGGGTGCATCGGACTCGGACTTGGTGCATCGGACTCGGACTGGGTGCATCGGACTGGGTGCATCGGACTGGGTGCATCGAACTCGGACTGGGTGCATCGGACTCGGACTGGGTGCATCGGACTCGGTCTGGTGCATCGGACTCAGATTGGGTGCATCGGACTGGGTACATCGGACTGGGTACATCGGAATCGGACTGGGTGCATCGGACTCGGACTGGGTGGATCGGACTCGGACTGGGTGCATCAGACTCGGACTGGGTGCTTCGTACTCGGACTGGGTGCATCGGACTCAGACTGGGTGCATCAGACTCGGATTGGGTGCATCGGACTCGGAATGGGTTCATCGTAATCGGACTGCGTGCATCGGACTCGGACTGGGTGCATCGTACTCGGACTGGGTGCATCGGACTCGGACTGGGTGCATCGGACTCGGTCTGGTGCATCGGACTCGGATTGGGTGCATCGGACTGGGTGCATCGGACTCGGACTGGTTGCATCGCACTCGGACTGGGTGTATTGGACTCGGACTGGGTGCATCAGACTCGGACTGGGTGTTTCGTACTCGGACGGGATGCATCGGACTCGGAATGGATGCATGGGACTCGGAATGGGTGCATCGTACTCGGACTGCGTGCATCGGACTCGGACTGGGTACATCGGACTCGGACTGGGTGCGTTGGACTCGGACAACAAATAACAATATCCGAGCAAAGCTGATCACGTACAGTCTCTCACCCGTCATTTTTGTTGGCTTATAAAAGATCTCTCGCGAATGTACAACTTCGCAAAAAAAAATCAACATCAGACCTTGAAAAAACGCACCCGAACCTTACGCGACGCGTGAAATTTGATAACTGCGGACAAAGGTTTAAACGGGAAGCGGACAATTACAACGAGCGAGGCCTTGTATAGGGGAGATATCCCTGGGTTAGGGTTAGGGTAAGGGTTAGGGTTAGGGGTCGGGTTAGGGTTGGGTTTAGGCTAACCCAAACCCTAACCCGACCCCTAACACTAACCCTAACCCTAACACTTACCCTTTAACACCCCCCCCCCTTCGCAATACCATACCAGGTCTCGCTCGTTGTAGTTATCCCTTTCTCGGTTTAAACAGTAGGCACAAAACTCGCTTTTATTTTTTATATGGTAAGAACAGCAAAAATACATTTTCAATGTAAATGATTGTAACAAGTAGACGCACGTGTACTTGTTCACAGTTTGTTGCATTCTTAAACTTTAGACTTTAACTAAATATGATAAAAATACACCCAAAGATACACCAATTATGGAAATTCATATTAAGTGTCATACAAAAAAAAATGTTCCTGAATTGACACCCTATTCCCAAAATGCTTGTTTTCGTTAAAAAATAATGGCTTTTTTGTGGCAGCTTTTAATTGCTTACTCTAAGCGATACTTATCAGGAAAGTGTCGACGTCAGCGATTTGGGATCAGCTGGGATCATACATGCCCCACCCCTCTCCCCACAAAAACATACACTTGTTAAGCGTTGCCTTTATGAGATGGTATTCAATAAGCAATGCTGATCAGTTATTAGGGTCACACATTAATGTAGGAAAAAAACGTTTTCTATTAAAATTTAAAGCGTAGAGAATATATATAGTACCGCTTGGGGGGGGGAGGTGATACCCCCTGTGCCCCCAGTAAATCGGTCCCTGCATAAACTTTACGAAAACATGTCAGTTAAGAATATTGGGGAAAACATATAGTTCATGTAATTAAATTGAAAATAACTCAATATATATTGGCATGCCGATGACCGGGCAACGTAGAACACCGGTGGTAGTGACGTTACTGACACGTGGCGGAAACATTAAGAGTCGCTTGCTTAAGATCGTACTGTTTAGTCGGAACTTGTTGCAAGGAAAGATAAAAGCTTGAACTCAGATTTGTGGAATTTCACGTATTTTGTTTACCGGTGTCATGCAATTAAATACAATTGGTCACTGAACCATACACAAGTTTTATTGTGAGAACGTACGAAAGAAACAAATTTAGTTTCAATAAATGGTTTAATATTCCGTTCAATGTCTAATTTTATGAAAATAGTTTTCATTGCATAAGGATGCATTTTTCAATGAAATGCTTAATAGTGTACCACGGCAGTTTTATCTTATATTTAATCATATGCACAGTAGCTGCCACGTTTCATTTCTATATATGAAATATGTGGAACTGTTTTCAATTAGCGCGCTATTTAAATCATTAAAAATATAATATAAACTTTCTAACAATTTATTTGTATGTCCAGATATGTTCTATATTATTTCAAATCCATTAATATATGTATTTACATGTGGAAAATATGTTTCCCAATAAAAGAAAATAATCGTAATTTTTTACAAATATTCATGTCTATATTTTTGTAAAATTATAAAATGTACTTTTTAATAAACAACATGTTAACATTGGTATACAAATATTTAACGCTATTTAAGTTGCCAACATCGTATACAATTATTTCAGACTAAGCCAAATAAAACAATAACTAAGCATGTTTTGGTGCCCCAAAGAGTTAACGACTGTGTCCTTGTTTCAGTCACAGCGATGGGTACCACAGACGATAAGTGTCGCACAATCTGTGTCAAGGCGTTCCAAATGACGACGCTGTTCCTGGCGCTGCGGTGGTGGCGATGGCGGCGATCGCGGAGGAACTGGCGATTCGGCTCCCGGGGCTTGCGGCGGTGCTTTCGGAACTGACTATTGGGTTCCCTGGAATGGTGGCGGTGGCGGCGGGACTGACTATTGGGGTCCCAGGGTTGGCGGCGGTGGCGGTGGAATCGGCTTTGGGCGTCCCGGGGATGGCGGCGGTGGCGTCGGAACGAACTATGGCGTTGTTGGGGATGGCGGCGGGATTTTCGACATCCTCAGCTTCCGTTCGTATAGACTTTCAAGATAATTCGTAACGTTCCAAAGTCAAAAAGTCACATTTGTTTTTGTAATTTTTAAGAACCACACTGATAATGGGTAAATGTTGTCATTGATCAAACTTCTTCTTGAAGACTCAACTATAAGGGTGTTTGTTTCCACTAACAAGACTCACTCTTTTTTGTGTGATGACCCTTAACTTATTTTTTCCCAGGTTGGATTTTGCTAAATCCACTAAAAAAGTAATCATTTTGCGATGATACTATCTACATTTTGATTATATGCTCTTAATTACGGTTAGTTAAGATTAAATCGGAAATCGTGGATGGTCATGTCTTGTAACCTAATGGCATCGTAATGAAAGTCGAGATCGACGTCTTTATGAGTGAGTAGTACCCAAAGGAAATTATGTATCATCATTCAAGTAAAATAAATACCGATAAAAACCAAAGAGAAAGACAAAAATATTGTCTATCTAAAAGTATCTATCTTTATGGATTTTCACTAGTTCTGTTCACGTATACGCCAAAAAAACATGTGTGTTTTGTTTAATCTGATTTTATGAGGTTTTATGATAGAAAACTTTTTTTTTTCAAAAAAATTGCAAGAATCTGCACTTGTATGTATGTCTGTCTATCTTTTCGAAATCTATTACATGTATCTGCAGAGTGCCTTCCAGTGACAGTAGGGCTAAATATGTAGTCAATCTAAAGAAGGGATACAAACTAACAAAGAACGCCCGTTGCAAAGCCGGTATAATCGGCTTTATGAAAAGTGATGAAGTCAAACAGCAAGACATACAAATAAACTAATTTGTTTGTATAAATAAATTGTATTATGCATGTGATCAAAATATGGTTTTCTTGTATATAAAACACTTGAATCAACAGCAATAAATTGACAAAATATTGCAATTTTCAAACCCCAGCTTATTCAGTAAAAGTCTTAAATCAAGGCTATTTTACCCGATGTTTGCAATTCCAGTGTTCGCGTTGGCCGTGACGGCGGCGGCGGCGATGGCAGCCAGTACCGGAACAACGACTTCAAGATATAACTTTCAACCATAGCGTCATACACGACACACACACACACACACACACACACACACACACACACACACACACACACACACACACACACAC